>JAVJIF010024738.1:0-74007 GCA_038442645.1 Agave tequilana | reverse complement strand
CCCTTTGATTTCTTTGTTCATGCAATTGAAGACGGTTCTCTAGTGTTGCTGTCCTCTGTCAGAAGGAATTCCAACAAGTGGTATCAGAGCTTTCCGACAGGGAATTTTGTTCGGGATGGAGCAAATCGCTTTGGAGACTGTCTACAGTTTTTCGTTTGGAGGTAAAGATCTAATCTTTCTTATTTGAATTTTTTCACTAATCATTTTCGCATTGCTTTAAGGAATCTACTGAGGAGATGGTCAGAGATAGTCAATCCATGGTGGATTCGTGAACCCACATCTGATGAAAATCGATGTGGAAAGTTTGATGGTAAGAACAACTTTAGGATGTGGAGGTGTGAAGTGATGGATGACTGACGATATCAAACCTCGAAGATACTCTATGTTTGGAAGAAAAGTCGAAGGAGACTTTGAAAAGATTAAGATAAGATGAACAGGTCAGCGTGTGATCTCATGAGGTCTTATTTGACACAATACATCAGCATCACGTGTTGTATGAGACCTCCGCAGGGAAGATGTGGGAGATCCTCGAAAAGAAGTATCTGAGGGAGTATGAGGCTCGATTGCATCAAAAGAAGAGGCTTTATGGTTTTCACTTGAAGAGATGAATCTCCATTGATGAACTCATGAATAACTACACGAAATTCTTACAGACTTAATTAATGTGGACGTGGCGATCGAAGAAGAGGACATGGCATTGATTCTTCTGGATTCTCTTCTTGATAAAGAGTATGATACTTCATCCTAACTTTGATCAATGGTAAAAAACCTTCATCCTAATCTTAGTGATGTGTCGGCTGCTTTTGTAAATTACGAAGTGAGAAGAAAGGACAAACAATCTTCTTCCAATGGTACATCATAAGAGGCAGGGGTTTCAATTAGAAGGGTAAAGGCGAGCGTGATAGATCAAAGTTCACACCGGATTTCATGGATTGAAAAAGAATCAGTGCGCCTTTTACAAAGAATTAGGGCACTGAAAGATTGATTGTCCAAGGAAAAAAAATAAGAATAAGGAGTTGAAGGCCGAGGCAAATCTCACAATGGTGATCAATACCCAATCAGGTAGTACTTCACAGGCAAGTGGATCGGATTCTGACTCAACTGTATTTTCTTTCTAAATTACTACTACTATTGGTTACTCAGGTGATTCTGAGTGGATGCTAGATACAGGAATACCTATCATCTGTGTCCCAACAATGATTGATTTTTAGTTTTGTGACGCTAGAAGGATGTTCTGTTGTCATGGATGATGATCGTCTAAGTAACTGGAAGGGATACGTACAGTCATATCAAGATGTTTGATAGGATGGTGCGGGAATTGAAGAAGTAGTGTATGTACCTCAACTGAAATTTTTTTATCTCTGTTGGTGATTAGAAGCATTGGGTCTTGAAGTATCTTAGAGATGGTGTTCTCAAGATGACTAGAAACTCGATGGTTGTTTTGAAGGGCGTCCGATGCAATAATCTTTACTATTTGAAGGGTAGCATAATTACAGGGCAAGTGACGACTTCTACAAATTCAGATGATGATTGCACTCGACTTAAGCATATGAGGCTCAGACATACAGGAGAAAAGTCTTTGCAAGCTCTTGCAAAGCAAAGTTTATTGAAAAGTGCCAAACCTGTAAAGTTGGATTTTTGTGATACTGCGTGTGATCGAAAAGAAGACCAAGGTGAAATTGGGACCCGACACATTCCCGAAGGAATCTCTGGATTATGTTCACACAGACTTTTGGGGACATACCAAGACGGTATCTATTGGAGGTAACCACTACTTTGTGTCTTTTATTAGACGATTGCTCTATGCGATGTTGGGTATATACCATGAAGCACAAAGGGGTTGTCCTAGAGTTGTTTGTAGAGTAGAAGAGGAATATGGAGAAGAGCATGGGAAAAAGATCAAGGTACTCTGTTTAGACAATGGAGGAGAGTATACAAGCGATCCTTTCCTACAACTATGCCGCAATGAGGACATAAAAAGATACTTCACGTGAGAGAAGCACCACAACAAAATGGGGTGGCTGAAAGGATGAACAAAATCTTGCTAGAGAAGGTCCGATGCTGTTATCCAATGCCGGTATATCGAAATATTTTTGGGTTGAGGCATTGGCGTATGCTTGCTATCTCGTTAACATGTTGCCATCGTCTGCAATAGGAGGTAAAACTCCTTTGAAAGTTTAGTCAGAAAAAGTTGCTCATGATTATAATTTGTATTTGGATGTCTGACTTACTATTATGTCAAGGACGACAAATGGACCCAAAGCGAAGAAAGGTGTATTCGTAGATTCAAGAAAGGTGTTAAAGGTACACAAATTTGGGATCAGAAGGAAATAAGTTTATCTTGAGTAGAAATGTCCCGTTTGATGAGGTTTCAATGATGGAGCCTACAAACTCTCAGCAGGTGGAGAGTAAGAAGACCGAAGGGATATCACAACAGGTGTAGAGTGAGGCTACTTCACCGTCTTTAGAAAAATCAGTATCATTGGAGATCATACCCATGGTGACGCAATGTGGTGATCATGTAGTCGATCAAGATGCTGATGTTGATGAAGATCAATGACAGGTTATGGGTAATGTCTAAGGAATCCATTGCAGTTGGAAGAGTCCGAAGAAATTCGTGTAAGCCCAGTTAGCTCACTACTACATGATTGTGGCCTATGCTCTCCCAGTTGTTTAGGAGGCGATCCCGTTTACATATAAGAAAGCTGGAATTAGTTTAGAGTCCAAGATGTGGAAGGATATCATGATAGAAGAGATGAGTTCTCTACACAAGAACAACACTTGGGAACTGTCAACGTTCCAAAGGAGAAAAGGTGATCGATTGTAAGTGGGTACTTGCAAAGAAATAGGGATTTCTCGATGGTGATACTTTACGCTACAAAGCCAAATTGGCAACTAAAGGCTACACGCAAGGAGAAGAAATTGACTACAAGAGATATTCTCACCCGTTGTGACACACTCGTTTCTTTGGATTTTACTGGCACTGGTGGCACAGTATGAGTTGGAGTTTGATCAGCTCGACGTGAAGACACCTTTCTCCGTGATAATCTTGAAGAGAAAATCTACATGTCTCAGCCGATGTGATTCAAAATTGCTGAAAAAGAGAATATGGTATGCAAGCTGAAGAAATCACTTTATGGATTAAAGCAATTACAAGACAGTGGTACAAGTGTTTTGACAATTTTATGAGAGGTAAGAAATACACATGAAGCCTTACGATCCATGTATGTATTACAATAAGCTATCTGGTGGAGAGTACATTTGTCTACTGTTGTATGTGGATAATATGCTCATCGCTTTCAAGAGCAAATCTGCAACTAACAAATTGAAGAAGTATTTGTCTTCTGAATTCAAGATGAAAGATCTAGGTAAAGCAAAAAAGATGTTAGGCATGGAGATTAAGCGAGACCAAAAAGATTATAAGGTTAGCTTGACGCAAAAAGGGCATTTTAAGAAGGTACTTAAAGATTCAACATCACGAGTGATATAAAGTCTATAAGTACACCATTGGCTCCTCATTTTAAGTAAAAGCTTCTATGTCTCTTACTTCTGTTTAAGAGCGTGAGCTAGCACGATTGGTAGTTTAATGTATGCAATGGTGTACAAGGCCTGATTTGTCACAATCTGTCTCAATGTTTAGCAGATACATGAACGATCCCGACATGGATCATTGAAAGACAGTAAAGGGATTTTGCAGTGCATCAAAAGTACCATAGATGTTAATTGGTATTGAAGAAGGATTTTACTATATCTTTTTTCTATTTTAGAAGTTATACATAACGAATCTGATGCATTGCATTTGCCTATTACACATGATAAAATCCCTAAATAAATAGCAATTTGTAATAATGACTATAATTGGTTGCATATTCACATAGTATCTTGCAGAAATTTACAATTAATGACGAGCTAAAGGTTACGATTCACTTTGAGATGTTCCCTCTTGGAACTGTAAGGAAGTTGCACGCTCGACGTGCATGTTCCTATAGAGTTTTGAGGAGGATTACTTTCGTGACATATGAGTTGGATATCCATGGATCCTGGTATCAGTTCGATTTTTAGTATGGAAGATCAACTCTCTCTGATACATGTGCCTTTCTAGATCTGCCATCGACGGTGGTTGATCTGTCATAAAGGACAGTTCCACTTCCATCACATTAGTTCAAACTTGAACACAAATGCTGATTCCACAACCAACCCCATGGCCCAATTAAATGCTTCGTGTGAGGAAATTGTTCAGTTCAACTCAATTACTCAGTCATGCTTGGCATTTGTTATTGCTACCATACACGGAAATGAATACTCTCAAGCCGGGGAGAATGATGAGGACATCACTAATAGAATTTCGAGTATACCAGGAGGCGTCGCCGCACCATATCATTGTGTTCGATTAGAGTGTGTGGGTTATAGTCAGATCGGACTAGTTAACTTAGTTGCTTTTATTTTAGTTGATTGCTTTATTTAATTTTATTTTTGTTTAGTCCCACATTGGTTGTGATGTGATTCTTCTTCTTGATATAGGCATATATAAGTTTAAGACTATTATTGAAGTTTCATTAATGATGAATGAATATAAAAAAAAGTACTAGCTTATCTTGAGAGCCTATGTGCTGAATGAGAAATCACAAGGAGAGAATCATAATTGTTAACTTATGTGATTGCTGAGAAATCTTAAAGAGAGAATCTCCAATTATTTCATACCCCATCAGCATGAGACTAGTGATGGGCAGGTGAGAAGTTCAAGTCAGGCAGCCTCCAAAAAACAATGAGAGTAACTTTCTCCACTTAGTCTACTGTACTAGGGAAGGAATGGATTTTTTGAATGACTTGGAAGTCAGTTCTTAGTTAATCCCTCTTCCAGGTGCCTGGCTTTATAACACTCAACTCCCCTCAACAATTGATACAATTACTAATCTCAAAGTAGCTTCTCAAGCGAAATACCCCAAGAACTGAGACCATCACATGGTGGGTGGTCTGAGTCTTCCACCTTGACAAGAGGTCAGAAAATATCCACAATTTGTATGGATAAATTGTGGCATAAATAGGACCATGCAATTCCTTCAACAAAGTGAATTTATTACTTCTAGCAGCTAGAATTTTTTTCATACCCACCCCCCAACTGCCATAGTTTCTACTTTCACAACCAGTCCCAGAATGCTTCACATATAATTGAACACAGATACATTACCATTTCTAATGAGTTTATAATATCTTCATGTATTGAATAACATCATGCATTTTAAACCAGAGAAAGGAAAAGGGGGAAAGAGATGTTCATTTGAACTATTCCTGCTGATTCATTTCTTTTCTACCATGTTACACTGTAATTTATGGTTGGGACTTATGGTAAAAGTGGTGGTTTGCCGAATAGGGCTGATTGCTGTTGCTCGCTGTAAGGTTTTTTTTTTTTTTTTTTTAATTCCGTAATGGCATGAAGAGTAGTTGGTTGGTTACCACTTAATTTATGGAAACTTCTTGTTTGATCATTTCTTGGGTAGAGTCTTCTCGACACCTTCAAATTTCTACCAAGAAAAATGTTTAAATTTTTGATTTTTTTTTTGTTTTAAACATCTTAAGTTCTAGAGAATTCAACACAGGGGTTCTGACTTCTAGCTCCATGGTTCATAAATCTACAAAAAATGACTTATATGCGTAGGAATCTTTATGACTAAATATTTAGAAATTTTATCCATAATTTGGAGAGTTAGTGTCAAGTCAACAGTCAATTGATTTTAAAAAAAGGAAAAAAAAAATTAATTGTAGATTTCACATTGCAAGGGAGGAGAAAAACTACAAAGAGAAATGATGATTTGCAATGGAGAATCATTCCAAGCAATACAGATTCTCCATCCTTGCAATGGAAAATCTGTATGACAAATAAGTAGGAATTTTAGCAATAATTAGATATTGGTGTCAGGTCAACAGTTCAATGATTTCGAAAAAAGAAAAATTAAGGTGGATTGTAGAGGTTCATCATTTCACATTGTAAGAAGAGAGAAAATGCAAAGAGAAACAATGACTTGCAAGGGAGAAACATTAGGTCAGATCACGCTGATTAACTCATTGTTCATCTCATACCAGTTTATACTATGTCCTACACATAAGTCTCAATTTTAATATCTGGCCACCGTAAAATGTTACAAGTTATATTACCAACCACACACCGTAAAATTTACATACATGTAACTCATTTCACAATTGTAAAACACTTTACAATTACAGCTACGAATTACGGCCAGGTTACGATGACCAAACAGACTCTCAGAGTGGATGTTGTGGTGTGAGGTGCTCAGTGGTTGTTCAGTCTTGCGTGGCAACTGTTTGTTAGCATGAAGTGGTATGTGGGACTCAGGCCAGTCACGGAAAAGTATTCTTGATCCCAAGTGAAATATTTTTGGTGGCAATATCTTCGTGACAAGACTATTATTCATTCTGATCTTGTGAAATGAGGACGCAATGCGCATAATATTTGATCATTTTGAGGTATATACGCAATTTTGCTTTGCATGTCTTAATCAGTTACACGATTAAAGAGATGTGGTGGAAGATGATCTTGAAATCTATTGAGTTGAACACGGAGTTGCACTTTGTGTTTATGATCTCATGCTTCTGTTTGAGATCTCAAAGGCCAGGATGGTGATTAGTTTTTCTAGAAGCAATGTATGCAGGCTAGTTAATTGGAATAATATGGTGTTCGCGAATATGAAGTCGAATCATCCCACTGTTCTTTTACACCTTATCTCAAGAATTAAAAGTTTGGTGTATCAAAGTGATCATTTTCATCCTGCCAGTTAATTGGGGTGCTCTTTTGTCTCTCACTGATTTCTTCACATTTGTCTAGTTTTCATTAATTTCCTCACGACATGACAAAGTTGAGACCAATTTTAATGACTATGTAAAGAGAAATTCTATGTCTGGTGCCACTGTCTTTTGTTAGGAAGAATAAGGTATTGTTCTTCTACCAATGGTTGGACACGCCATTAATCGAGCTTTATAAATCAGGCAGTAGTTATGCATGGTAATATTTAGTTATAAACAGTCATAATAATATGTTTCTGAACTGTAGGTAATAAAGCACCTCTCGTCAAAAGAAATTCATATGGATAAGGGGTAAAAATCGACCTAGTTAGAGAGGTAAAAATCGACGCTTTGTTAGCTAAATATCACAAGATGTTGCTTGAAAGATAAATAAACATCCAGACATAAAAAAATTGATATATTTACTGAGAGGAGCTAGAGCTGAGAAGTTCCACAATTTAAAAAAAAAAAAAAAAAAAAAGGAAAAACATAATAGTACAGTAGTGGTGGGTTCAAATAGAGTTAAAACCGAATCTTTCACTCCATCCAAGCTTACATTGTTCTTGTAGAAGGAAGGGAAGTCCACAAGCTTAATAGCTTTGGCCAGCTTCTCCATCTTCTTTGCAGAAGTTGCTCCTCCTCAAGAATTAAACCAAGAAAACAACATTAGCCATGATATCATTATACAGAGAATCTTTGGATTCAGAGATTCTGAGATTTCTACCTCTCCCAAGTCCCAAATGCTCCAGCAGGCTGCCATCACAATGCAAAACCACAACTTGTGTTTTGTGGCATGAAATCTAGTTTTTGAAAAGAGTATAGAAGCTCATTAAGAGAACTGGAACACGGCATCGCAATCAAAAACATAAATCTCTTCAGTTTATATCTTCTCCCTTTCAGCAGTCAATATAATCTCGGCCACATCTAAATCATCCATCTCCGAGAACATAGTAGAGATGAAGAACCCAATTCTTCAATGTTCCATTCAACTTTTATGAAGAATCCAAATCACAGCTAAACCAAATGATAAATCTGTAGACAGACAGCACAAACCACAGGCACTCGAGGCAACCAAGAAAAAAAATCTCTATCAGATAAGTCGAGTAGCTCTCACACAGATTATTGTCAACTGCCAAGAAAACCCAGGTACACAAACTTGTACAAATCACTCGTTGATCCCACATCTGATGTTTTCCACTGCTCCTGATCCCATTAACTTCACAAAATATTTGGAAAAGTAAAAGAAAAAAGAAAATTGTCCTTCAATCAGGATGCCAACCATCGTTCAAAGAAACAGCACACGGCCAAGAAACAAGAACAGAAATTGTAGCAGAAATGCAGATTGGGGATCAAGAAACAAACAACAGCACAAATCATTTGAACAAACCCTATTTGGTCGATCAAATTTAATAAGAGAGTTCACATGCCACAGAGGTCTAACACTAAGCAAGCACATGCAAATTCCTATTACATCTTACTAGGACTTAAAATTAATAATAATAAAAAAACCGTAAATTCCAGAAGGCACACCATCTAAAGGCAGAGATGGACCGATATTACTGGCCCTCTCCTGAATCACGCTTTAGGGCAGCTTCTTTAATTTCATCCCCGGCATCCTCCTGGAAAGCATACAATGCAGAAGATTATGAATATCGGTAGTCGTATAATTTGTACAAAAATTATGAAGAAAAAGTATATGTGAAACAAAGGATGAAAATTGGAAACAGACTGTAATGTCCGAGGTCCAAAGAGTCAAGTTGTCTCGGAGAAGCTGCATGATCAAAGTGCTGTCCTTGTAGGATTCCTCACCAAGTGTGTCCAGCTCTGAAATAGCCTCATCGAAAGCCTGAAAAATGATATTTCAGCACCCTATCCATAGAAATAAAGGTAGCCACAATTTTTTATCAACTATAAAAGAAATAATCACTCAAAAAAATAGAAATTAATAATAATGTATTATCTTGTATTTTAAAGTGCATTATAAGCATTCATAATTGCAGCAGAGTATGATACATGTTACAGAACTCAAGTCCAATAAAGTACCAACAACTGTAAAGTATTAAATAAGCACGATAAATTTCAGTATTTCTGAAAAGGAAAAATGATGGCGACAGACTTGTTAGAATAACTAATGCAAATGAGAACAACAAAGTTCACCAGTAACCCCCAAGTAAACACCCTTTTATTCCCCCTCTATGTTTATATCAGACATAAATTTATGAAACGCAGCATGTAAGCAGGAGTCTTGTGTCAGGTATGGATCCCAACTATCATCCATACAATGTAAGTCATATGCAGGTGCAGATAGTTCACAGCAGAAGGTCGAGTGTGATTTTTGTAATATCTAATAACAAATTTGCACGAGACAATTTATCGCAACCATAATGATTTCTAAATAAATAAACTTCAGACAGCAGACCTAGAATTCATAAAGATTATTTTACATATTTCATTATGTTGCTGGTTATATTATTATAGAAAATAAAATAATGTTATACATAAATATAATTGGTATTTAACTATTTATTTATTGTCATCTTTCACTTTATATTTTCTTTGTGGGAAGAATATGAATATAAATTTGAATTTAGATTCTAGGTGGTAAAATAGTCCAATTATGTGCAGTATGCTCCGCACTCTACACTAGTTAGTACAGAACTCCTCCCCCCTTCTCTAAGATCATTTTGGTATCAATGAATCTTAAAAAAGGTTTTTGCATCAATTTCCAAAAAAGTGTTAAAATAAATAATTTGACATATGGAATAAATAATTTAATAATACATGGAGAAAAACAAATCATCCTGGACGAATAAGGAAGAAAATAGACAGCAACAAGCAAGAGGCACTCGGACACAAGCAAAAACCCAACGACCACATGTAGATGGCATACATATATAAATGAACAAAAACTGCTGATTTAAATTACCAAACAAGGGTTCTGAAATAATAAATATCATTTCATTATACAAGTTAAGCAGTTTTCAAGAAAAATTGCTAGCAAAACATCAAAGCATTTACCCACCATGGTGCATGAAAGCATTCATCTGATCAAACAAACATAGTGCTGTGCCTACTAAGCACCATCATGACTTTTGTGGAAATCTTCAAGTACATAAGAAGAGAAGAATGTTCAACCTATGAATGTCATAATTCTATAACCATATTATAGGAAGAAAATGGTGCTGTTTAAGGAGACATCACAGCATAAAATAGTCAACAATGTACTAGCAAAAAACAATATAAATTACAGAAGCAAACCTGTTTTGCAAGACTGCAAGCACGGTCAGGCGAGTTAAGAATCTCATAATAGAACACTGAAAAGTTGAGCGCCAGGCCAAGCCTTATAGGATGGGTCGGAGCCAATTCAGCCAAAGCAATATCCTATACATAAGGGTAAAACAATGTTCTCAGCTGATGTCAACAAAAACAATTTAGTAAGTTGCATGCATTTAAAGAAGGCAAGAATACCACAGGAATTTAATCAACATGTAAACGTGAAGTACAGATGAACTTCTGAAGCATCATAGCAAAAACATGATGTTCCATACTTCTATATAAAAAAAACAAGCCATAATATAGGTCTTAGATTATGAAGAACAGCTGACTGCAGGATATAACATCCAATGAAACAAAGGAGCCACCTGTGCAGATTTGTATGCCAATAGAGTGGCCTCAGCAGCCTCCTTCCTCTCTGCCCCAGTCTTAAACTCAGCAAGGTACCTGTTCGCAGTTAACTGTCAGTTAAAACAATTCTTCAACCACTTTTAAAACCAACACCCTTCCTGGTAAACCTCTATCACAAACCTGTGGTAATCTCCCTTCATCTTGAGATAAAAAACCTTGGATTCAGCAGCAGTGGAGGAAGGGATAAGGTGAGAGTCGAGCAACTTCAAGATTCCATCACAGATCTTGCTGAGCTCAGCCTCAATCTTGCCACGGTACTCCTTGATCATCGACACATGATCCTCATTCCCTCGGCTCTCCTCCTTCTGCTCAATGGATGAGATGATCCTCCAAGAGGCACGGCGGGCACCAATCACATTCTTGTAGGCCACAGAGAGAAGGTTCCTTTCTTCCACGGTCAGCTCTTCAACATCCACTGTCTTTGCCACCTTCTCCATGAACTCAACCATCTCCTCGTACCGCTCAGCTTGCTCTGCAAGCTTTGCCATGTAAACATTTTCCTCCCGGGATGACTCAGCTGGAGACATCTTTACTCAAAGTAGTAGGATTTCTGAATAGGCATAACAGATGTAAACCAGTCTACTGAGAATTTTTATTTTTATTAGAGCAAAAATGAAATTAATATATAGGGCAAGTTCAGTGCTCCGGAATAATTTAGCTAAAGGTTAAAGGTCAGAATCACTGAATTTGTGGAAATTTTAGTATAAGTTAGAAAAGAATTTCAAATAAATTGCAATTAAAAGTTTAAACAAAAATAAGAAAGGCAATAACAGCAAGAGATTGTAGGCTCAACAAAAAATAAGAATTTTATATAAACTCATATTATAAATGCTTCCTGTTTTGAAACTCTATAAATGAATTTAAATGTTGAAGAAAAATTCATATGATCATTCTATGAGGGACGTAAGCCAAAGAATATTTCAATAATTCTGAGAACAATTCTACCTATGGGACTTTGGTCAGGAAGGATAAAGTTGCTCAGCTTTCTGCAATTATTGAACTAAACTAGTATATAACTATATGAATAAGATCACAAACTTTCTTAAAGGATCATATCATTCCTTTCTATTTTGTACCAAGGATCTAGATCAACAGATTGCTTTTACTGACTCATTTGAAAGTCATCAGAAAATTTGCAGCATATATAAAACCACGACAAACGTTCTCTCTCCCGATCTGCTTGATAATAAAATATTATCAAATAAGCTTCTCAAATTTCAACAGATGAAAAAACTATAAAAATAGAAAAAGCGCAAAAATATGGAAAAAAATCACAAAAATTTCTTGAGGGTTTCATTCAGAAAGAAAAACTATAAATCACCCATCTATCTGGAGGTCCATCTATCATAAAATCCCAAATTTACAGATAAAAAAAAATAAGGCTCCTACAAACAGATCAGCATATGAATCAACAAAATAAACCTTACAACGATCTGAAAAAGTAATCAGCTTTAATTACCAAAACGATCTACCATCATGAAAGAAGAAAACAAACCTAGGTCGCAAATGGACAGAAATTCTCGCTGCTCTACGAGAAGATTCAGTAGATCTATGAAAAAATTATAATGATTCTCAATAAGATGAAAGAAACAAATGGAATCAAAAGAGAGGATGAAAAATGTACACCTTATAATTGGGGGTAGGCGAAACCCTAATTTTTCGCTGCTTTAATTTTGTCGATTCTGGCCCCTTTAGCTTTTCTCCCTGATACACTGGATCGAGTGTAGTTTATATGGGCTTTAAAACTGGCCCGATTAAGCTTCGTGTCAACTCGGCTTGTGTTGGGTCGGGTCCAAATAACTAGGCGCTTACCCGAGGACCCAAATTCCGCTTAATTGAGTGGATCGAAGAAACCCAATTTCAAAATCAACCCGAGCTCGAACCTGTAGACAAACCCATGTTTATTACTTTCGTAGTTTCACGAACTAGCTTCTATCCGTTGTAGCGGAGAAAAGAAACTCCTACGAGAGGAGAATGAAAGGACCATTACCTTATCTTGCATGTTTGGTTTGGGCGGAAGCGGGCAAAAGCATGTTTTGTTTGGGGGTGGAAGTGGGGAAAAACGGAAGTGAGAAAACTCATTTCCCACTTTCGCTGTTTGTTTGGAATCACAAAAGAAAAATAAAAAAACTTTTTTCTTTTTCTTTTTTCCTTTTATACCTTCTTTTTGCACTATCATTTTCCCAATTGTAGGATGCTACAGTTAAGTTTGTGATCATGAAAATTTCACTTGTAATAAGTTGTACCTCAAAACAGTTAATTTTGTGATATAATTACAGTTCAAAAAATATAATTAATATTATTTTAATATTATTTTATCGCCAATTTTGTGATTAGCTTTTTCACTTTTACTTTCACATTACTAATCAAACACTGAATTTATGTATTGACAGATCAAATTGAACGCCATATCAACTCAACAATGATTGAAGATAGTGAATTTTGGAGGAGAAAAGAAAGTAGTCCATATGGAATAAGTTGTGCATGGCAGATGGAAATTTAGAAGTTTTTTTAAAAAGAAGATTACTACTTCATTATGGAACAAATTCCAAGATCACTAAATCAAGAAATCTACAACATATTGTTTAGTATCTCTTTGTTCTCTAAATACAACACAACACACTTATTAAGTATCATATATTGAATTTAATTAAACTTCCAGTGAGGTAACTAAGTTAACATCGATACTGAAGATCAAGCTTTTTATTAGTTGTTCATAACTCCTATAATAATTTTCGAAAGATAATAATTTATGAGGACAAACAATCAAGTAGACTCAAAGAAAATAAAGAACAATAACTCAATAAATAAATTGATAAATGAGTGAAATAATGACCAATCTATTTTGGCTTAGTTCGCTAAGATCTGCTAGAAATCTTACTCATAAAAATATAGTCAGCAATTATTTAAAAGAAAGCAAACCATCAAACCTCATTATATCAAGTTGAAGACCAGATACAGGTCAGATAATAAAGAAAATGAGGTAGATATACACTTCAATTAAGGGTGAAGTTACTTTGATGGACAATTCTGAACCATGCAAAATAGTTGGCAAGGAGCAGTTTAGATTCGTCTGCATGATGATTTTGTTGGTTTCTACTTAACAGGAATCAATCTGACAACTATTCAAGATCACTGAAATATCAACAATCTAATTGCCAGGTCGGCAAATATCAGGTGGGATGTTTTCCGTTTAATAGAACGTTTCTTAATTTAAGAACCACCTTTCAATTTCCTTCCTTGGTTAAACACCAACTAGACTGAATCTAAATCAGTCTCGATATACTGAATATCAGTATATCCCCTGTATAAAGAAATTAATACACTTATACAGTACTTGGAGTGAGGTACGCTTAGAGTGAATCTCCTTAAGATAATTACGTCCCCCGCACTGGTGCTAACGGGTTACTGGACGCTGGTCTCCCAAGATACAACACTCCTTCACGATATTTGGATAGCACTACCAAATCACCGTACGGTCGAACCGTAGTTAATCAGTACCTTCACAGGATTGAAGCAGCGGGACAAAGACAAATTTAACCAGTACCTTCACAGGATCGTTGAAGCAGCGGGACAAAGACAAATTTCGAGAGAATATTTGCCTTTACTTTGGAGGAACACCCACTATAGAGGAAAAAGGAAGGTTGAAGAATATTCTTCTTCAGAAGTCCCAGATTCAGACAACAATTCTATTAAAGAATCTGTTGAATTTTTAGCAGAATCTCCTTTAGAAGTCGCTTCGGAAACTGACTTTCCTACTTTTCGCTGGAAGTTGCTTCAGAACTCCAATTCCCAGTTCAGAATGTAGAAACTCGCTCAGTTCAGTGCAACTGTTTGGTGTTGCCGCCGCCGCCAGCGGCGGCGGGCGCGTGCGCATGTACGGGCATAGTTCCCTCCCAATCGCGCGCGAAAACTCTAAGTACCAAAAGGGCACGCCCTTTGTTCTCACTTTTCTCTTTTAAACACCACAAACTTCCATCCCATGGTCAATGTTGGACTAATTGCTTTTAGCTACCTTTAGTCCCATTTTGACTTTGAATTAGGCAATCTTTATACTTGAATATCTGATTCATTCGAAGTCGGAATTGAACATGTGAATATACCACGTTCATCCCCAATGGAAGGAGAACACACTCCAACCAACATCCAATTGATTCGATCAACGGATCTCGCCATGATTCAATTCAAAGATTCACATTTATATTCTACATATTCCAACAGATTTAAACAAAAAGACTACAATGTCAGCAAGCATCACACAATGTGTGAAACATTTATCAAATTTATTGTCATGCCATCTTCTAATACAAATATTGCTTTGGCCTTGATCCCCTCTTTTATCCCATATGGGAATCCTTCTCTTTGTTCTCTGTCACCCTTGTTAGCACCCGTGATTCATAAACAATAATTTTATAAAGATTTTCAAAAATCAGTAAGCCTTTCAAATTAATGCAAATTATACAATTGACAGAACAATCACTTTTATCACATAGAAGCAACATAGAAGCACACTCATCAACTCAGAATAAATTTGGCAGTGAGATGTTCTGATCTTGGACTACGATTAGTGCATCTTCAGGCATTCTCTTCGACGGTAAAGAGAGCTGAATGATGCTTGACACTGAACTAGCTTTCAAGGGCAGATAGCTCGCCTTCCTGAGTGCAAGGGCGGTATGCTGCGAATGCGCTGTCATGAGAGAAGGATCCTGGATTGAAACATGTTATTCCAGGGTACTTGAAGGCCTTCTGCTCGCTCCGATCCCCAACGCTCTGTTGGAAAAATACAGGGAACACAAGAAAAAGCATAACTTAGGCTCCAAGAGGCTGCACAATCCTTTGACACAGCTCATACATGATTAACAAAGACGATACCAGCTGTGGAGTAGGATATAGTCGGAGGCAGTGGTCATAGTTCCAGATGATGGGTTGCACTGTGAGAGGTAAAGGGCAAAGATGACCCTGGTGAGTGATGGCGGCCACAAGCTGCAAAAGAGAAGAGTCAGCCCAGGAATTTAACTTTTGTGTATCTTCCTTCAGTTTTGATAAGACTAAAGAAAAATGGAACTCACATGCTCAAATGATCACTCGTTTCTTCAGTTGATGGGGGAATGAGCGAGGATCGCCTCATTCTATAGAGCAGATCTTGACGAAAAAAAATACAATATCCTGGGTGTAAAACTTTACTCTGTAGAGCACTAGTCAGATTCAGAGTCAGGTTACTGAATAGTGTAAAGCCAACCCAGACTTTGAAGCTTAACTTATGCCACAAAATGGGGTTTCAAGTCAGACGTATCATCTTGAATCCATTACTCAATGTGAGGATACTATAAGAGCAGAATGTCAAATGTCCTGAGTTCCCAACGGGCATAACAACTTATTATATCAGCAATACCTTTAGTGAAGTTCAAAGCATATTTTAGCTGTAATGAACAGACTTGGAATTGAACAGTTTCCAGTGAAAAATATAAAATGGTTTCATAATTATTATAACCCTTCAACTTGACTGGAAGCTTTAACTTGCAATCTGTCAATAAGCTATATAATCATACAGTTAATTATACCTATTATGTCTTTATACAATTATAGTTCAAGCAAATGGAATGCACTTAGTAGCTTTGAAATTTAAGAATAGATGTTGCAGTTCAGCAATAAGCAAGTTTGAGGTTTCAACGAGTTTCTTAAGTTGATGCCAGACCTGCACAGATTGCGAGAGAAAATAGCATTTGGAATGTGCTTCTGGATTCCTTCAGTTAGATATTGTAGAAAAATAGAAAACCCTAAAGAGGAATTGATTGATAATAAAGGAGAGACAATACATATATATAATAAAAGTGATGAGTATGAGTCTATTGGGTAGAAGCCCCAATAGCTCAATAACTAATACCCCAATAACTATTCTAACACTCCCCCTCAAGCTGGAGCATAAATGTCAACCATGCCCAACTTGCTATATAAGACAGAAAATACCTTTGAAGAAGCTGTTTTGATAAGTAGATTTACCAACTGTTTTGAAGATGGAGTAAATGGGAGAGAAATCATCTTTTTGGTCCATGCATCTCTGACCAGATGAGAGTCAACCTCTATATGCTTAGTACTCTCATGAAACTCTTGATTTTATGCGATATAGATAGCAGACTGATTATAACAAAATATAGGCATAGGGCCAAGATAAGTAAAACCAAACTCCAATAACAGATTTTTCATTCACATTATTTCACAAGTAGTATATGTCTTGACTCTATACTCAGCCTCTGCATTAGATTTAGAAACATCTTATTTTTTGCTCCTCCATCTCACCAGATTTTCTCCAACGAATGTGCAATAGCCAGTAGTGGACTTCTTATCTTTCTTATCACCAGCATATCCTGAGTTAGAATAGCTAAAAATACAAACATGTTCATATTTCTTGTAGAACAAACTATTTCCAAGAGAGCTTTTGATATAAGCAAGAATCCTCAGAGCAGCTATCCAGTGAACTTCTCAGGGTTGATGCATAAACCGACTCAGTACTCCAACTGAAAAAGTTATATCAGGCCTAATAACTGTCAAGTAGATCAACTTTTCAACCGATCTCCTATACTATACATGGTCATCAAGTAGATGACTACTATCACGCCATAAATTCACATTTGCTTCAATTAGACTGTTAGCATGTTTGCACCCTAACATGTCAGTTTCCTTAAGGAGATCAAGTGTATACTTCCTTTGAGATAGAAGTAAATCATGTTTTTGATAAGCAACTTCAATCCCAAGAAAATATCTTGACTTTCCTATATTCTTCGTCACAAAATATCATTTGAGATACTTCTTTGTTTCTGCTAAGGCCACAAAGTCACTCCCAGTTAGCAAATATCAACAACATACACAACTAGCATTACTGAACCAAACTTAGTACGACGAACAAACACTATGTGATCTGAATGACAACGAGCAAATCCAATACCAGAGATAACCATGCAAAACTTCTCAAGTCATGCCCTTGGACTCTGTTTGAGTCCATAGATCGCCTTTTCAAGTCTACAGACAGTATAGTAAAAAAATAGAAAAAAAGAACTGTTATTTACGTAAGAAACAATGACTCTAACATTTTTCATATTTTCAGCACTTCCCTTCTCTAACACACAAAACTTTTCATATTCTGAACACTATCTTCTCTAACACACACACACACACACACAACACTTTGCTTTCATATTCTAATCTTTTGCAATGAGCGGCAGTGAGTAACCAGGTAGAACAAGAATGGAAAAAGAAAGAAAGAGGGAGAGAAATGAGGTAAGGAGAAGAAAGGAGATAACATGGTTGGATGACAGCCAAGGACGAGCCTCAGGAAGACGGGGGAAAAGAGGATGAGATGTAGGAAAAGGCAGGAAATGTGTCGCTTAACAATGTTAGCCTAGTTCAGGGATTCATTGATAAAGTGAAATATTAGTTGTTTATTTATTGAGTAAGCTTCAAGGAGTTCGTCTAATCTACACGTAATAAATACAGAAAGCAAAGTTTTTATTCCAGTTGATTGGAGTTGACCCTATGAATCCATTTGCACCTGATGTATTATAGCGACCTTAGATAAATTGTGATATTCACAATTTTCTTTATTCCTACATTCAATTTCGCCTACTCCTGATCCTAAGGCCGACGATCCTGTTACTCTTAACTAGAACACACATCAATCTCCATTCTAGTTGTCTGAAAATCTCAATATTTTTCCCTCATCTAATCCTCATTAAGCCTGCATCTTTTCTCATGAATATTCCCTCAATCTGCCCTTGTTTTTGTTGTCCTTCCTCCAGTTAAATACTCCCACTTTAGGTGTGTTAATTGTATTTTCTTGTAAAGTTTTCCCTGCAAGTTAATAGGTAGTCTATGGTCAAATAATGTTGGGAGAACTCCACTGCTTTAACCATCCTTCTTCTATGACCACATCGTCTTCAATCTCACTTTATGTTGACCCCATGTAATAAGAAAATAATAACCTCCTAAGTAATGTTTGCGATAAGTTCTGATTCATAAAATTACAGGAATAAAAAAGAGAGTTCTTTATACTAAATTATAGATCCATTGAGATAGTTCTTTATACTAATTCTATGAGATACCTTTGGCACAGAAATTCCTACGCAAACTACTTAAGTAATGTTTAAAATGGAAACTTTAAGAAAAGATACCTCATATAAGCTTCAATCTATATCAAAATCACAATTTAAAATTGCAGTGGGTAATTTCCAATGGACTTTATCCATGCATCAAATTATGGAGATGGGTCAAGTGAATCTCAAAAAAACCAACAAGAACACAGAGATTTACATGAAAAACCCAAAAGCGAAAAACCATGGAGAAAGAGATTCCACTATGATAATATAAATTACAATGGCGTTTCTCTGGAGTGCTAGAATTTTTGGGCTCAATTCGTTGTTCCCTTGCACGTTGGAAGGGATCTCATATTTATACAAGTAGTGTCTGTTAGATAAGTTTGCAGAGTTCAGCTCTATTTTAACATTTAACTGCTTTTCTCAGAGGCAGTTAGAGTCGAACATGCTGATTTGAATTTGTTTGAGCGAGTGTTAATCTTTATCTGGTAAGCTGCGTCCAGCTGTTGATGTGGTTGATTTGTTCCCAAGTTGTCATTACCTAGTTCGAGTGGAGATTTAGCCTAGAGATAGAGATACTCGTAACCAACTTTATATCTTCCTTCTACTACCTGAACCGCTCGTAGTTTGAATTGAACGGGGAGTCTCGCTCAAAGGTTCTAGAAGCGGTCACGTGTCGCACGCTTGTTTGAGGCTGAATGTACACGTGTCATGATCTCGAGGAGGTCGGAGACTAACAACTTCAAAAGTAATAAAAATGCACATTTTTTCTCTCCTTTTCTTTTGGAGCTCAAAAAAAAAAATGCTTAGTAGAAGAATCTTTAATAAACGAAAAATTTTCTGTAAAAATTAAGAAATATAACACTGAGATAGACTTTCTCGAGAGAGATAGTAGAATGAGAAACTCTTATTGATTACAGAGGTACATAAAAATGAATCAGAAATGACCTATTTATAGTGAAATTCTGAGATACTATGTAGTCAATATTTATATACTGATATCATTGCTTACATAATCGCACAGTAAGTTTACTATGCATGGTTGGTACGCAGTCACCATATTGGACTTTTCATAACACTCCTCCTTAGATGCCCACTATTTATGATGTCTCATTAAAAATCTTGCTAAGAATAGCAGTAACAAAAGAGGAAAAATAAACAATAAAAGTAAAGGTTCAGTCGAAAATCACTTGAGATATATATACGTTCAACAAAAAGAATAATAATAAAAAATGATGACGAGAATAATAATAAACTTTAAAATAGACTAAGCAGCTTGCAAAAATTCTAACTAAAAAAAATCTGTGGAGATGATGAAGAAATGAGGATGAAGAGAGATTGAAAAGTGAGTTATGGGAGTTTAGAATTCACCAATTTATAGAGCAAAACTAATTGTTTATAGTCATTGAAAGAAAGAAATTCATTGATGATAAAATAAATACATAGTAGTACATATATTTATGAGTTATAATATAGGCACGTCGCTCTACTTGGTAAATCTTTCAGCGGGTATTTATATAGACATAAATAATGAAGTAATAAATAATGAAATACATACAAGCATGCCACAATACTTGGTAAACCTTTCAATGGGTGTTTATACAGATATAAATAATAGAGTAATAAATAATAAAATAAATATAGACACGCCATATTATTCGGTAAAGCTTTCAGTGAGTGTTTATATAGACATATATAATAACTTTTGTAATCACATCACATTACTATAAATAAGTGGCAGCGCCTCCTTTTATCTATAGTAGTGGTGTTATACGAATATAATGAGTAGAATAATTTACTCTTTTTACCTTGAGTTAAGAGAGATAGAGGCTTGTGACAGGCTTTTTCCTTGAGCTAATAGAGGTAGAGATTTGTGATAGATTTTTTTTCCTTGAGCTGGTGGAGGTAGAGACTTGTGACAGAACTAAAGCACTCTTTCTGATTACGTGTTATAAAAACAAAGAAATATAAACTGAGAGAGAATTTCTTGAGAGAGAGACAGTAGAATGAGAAACTCTTATTGATTTCAGAGGTACATAAAAATGAATTAGGAAAGGCCTAAAACGAATCAAGAAAGGCCTAATCATAGTGAAATTCTGAAATACTATGCAGTCACTATTTACAGGTTGATATCATCACTTACGTCATCGCACAGTAAATTTACTATGCATGATTGGTGGGCAGCCACCATATTAAACTTTTCATAACAAGACCTAAATTTTCTGACAGAGATAATTGCGGTTATCAAAACTACAGGATGACAAAGGGATCTTTCAGACAGTGCTTTGAAAGCAATCATTTAGAAATTAGGAAAACCTTCCTCATTTGTTTATCAACCTCACATTTTATTAAAAAAGTCATTCATCGTTCACAAAAAATACTCAAATTGCCTTTTAAGAATTAGGAACAGAGTTGAAGCTTAGATAACACCCTACTTAAATCCACATGCGTACACAAAATTTCACAAACTCAGTACCAACAAACAAATCTACTTTGCTTCCAAAACCCAATAATCAGAAGGAAAGCCATGCAAATCCTCCTAAATAACCTGCCAAGATTAGAAAATCCCAATTCAAACATGCCACCATTAAAACCCTAATCATAACAAAACAGCAAAGTGACAAGGGTGAGATCTTTACTCATAAAAGACCCTCTTTATAGGATCATATTGAAACCTAGGCACCACAAACCCATCGATCACCCTCAACGCCGCCCGATTGCTGCTACTCTCCGAGCTCGGATCGACCGCCTCTTCGGCCTCCAAAAGCAGGCTAACCACTCGATGAATTGCCTCTTTGTCAAAGATCGACGATTTCACTGCAAAGATTGTCGAACAGTCAATCAGATCTGGAAATTAGAGAGAAGTTTAATAAATTTGGGGGTGCGTACGGGATTCCTTGTCGATCTCGTCGATGAGGAGGTCGAGGGCCTCGTCCTCGGCGTCGGGGAAGCGAGAGAGGAAGGCGAGGACCTCATCCAGGACCTCGGTCTTGAGGACAAAGCATCGGATCTTGAACTTGCGCTGGATCTTCTTCTTTAGGGCTCCGATGACGGCCATTGCTGCTGGTTCTCTCTCTAAAATTGGCGGGAAATTCTTTTTTGTCACAGATAAAGGTTAATAAATGTTGATCTATAATTTATGCCGGTAAATTCCTTTTTATCACGGATAGTAGCTCAGTTTTTTTATTCCTTTGAACATAAGCCCTTCATAACCAATCCTTGCAAATTGCCCCCCCCCAAAATGCGCCCCCCACCCAAAAAACCCACACACAAAATACATATTCAAAAGTGGGCCATTATTATTATTATTATTATTATTTTTACTATTTCACCTACAAGGAAAAAAAATTACAATGTTTTCTTCTTCCTAGTTCCTCCCATCCTTTTCTCTCCGTCTCCTTTCTCCTCCTCCTCCTGGTGAACTCGCCTCCGCCTCTACTGCGACCTGCTAGTGTTATCTCCATACAACCTCAGCTTGCATAGTTGAATGCTAATTCTTTAAATTTTATTTTTCTATTGCAAATTAAGAAGTTTATACTTCAAATATCTCAAGAACAAAAATATCTTGCAGCACGAAGAAAGTGAAAAAACTCATTTTTCATTTCTAATATTTGTTTAGAATCGAAAAGAAAAATGGAAGAACATCTTTCTCTTTTCCTTTTTACACTTCTCTTTTACATTATCATTTTCTCACTTTCATGTGCTACAGTTAAATTTGTAGTCATGTAAATCTCACTTGTAATAAATTTAACCTCAAAACAATTAATTTTATGGTCATGAAAATCCCACTTGCAGTCTGATATATAAAAAAAAACTCCATAAGTAATAATTATTTTAATATTATTTTGCGGTCAAATTTTTCACTTCCACTTCCACGTTACTAATCAAATATCGAAAAACATAAAATATTTTTTCACTTACACTTTCACGTTACGAAGCAAATACCGAGAAACTTATTTGCATAAATTTTAATTTTCTATTTTTTTTACTCTCAATTACTCACCTACAACAAACCAAATAGTTTCAGTTTGCTCACCGCGTCACTCGTTCATTACAGTTTGAGAGCCATTCAGCTGGGGACCACTGCGTCTCACCCGAAAGCCCGCCGGAATCAACGGTCGCAGTGACCGCGGTGCCAAAAAAAAACTAAAAAAAATACGGTGAGATAAAAAAAAAAAAATCCAAACCAAACAGCCAGCGGAGCTGCGGAGGCACCTAGGAAGAGAGGAAATGTCCGTGTGGGTCCCTTTCAACATTATTATGTTGCTTTTGATTTGGCAAAAATACTATTTGGCTCCCATGTTAGCTCCCGCTCTGGCTCCCGCGCTGATGTGGCATGCCACATGACATGACACATAAGCTCCAATCTTAACCCAAAAATTTAAATTTCCCCCCAATTCCAAATTTTGAATTTCCCCCTCAGTCCAAAAAATTAAATTCCCTCCCAGCCCCAATTAACAAAATGAAAATAGATCTCTCTCTCAGTCTAAATGTCTCTCTCTCTAGTGCAGATCCGAGCACAGCCCCTCGCCGTTCATTGTCTCGTCGCCGCCCGTAGATATTGTTACATGTATTGTTTAATGTATCATGTATTATTTAATGTATACACCATAGATATTGTTTCTGTACAAGAGTTTTCAGATCAATGATTATAAAATTTTCACATATTTCTGTTTATTTGCTTATTTTTCCATGTATCTCAGTTATAATCAGAAGCTTGCAATTATATTTTTTTGCATTATTCTTCCATGAATAATTGTTTTGAGTTCTTGAAGATTGCTAAGGAAACGTGTGTGTGCTCTCTGACCTTTAGAAGAGGGAAACATCAAACATATCGTATATCAAAAGTTGAACTCATTTTTTTGAACTGCAGTAGTAATCATCAACTGAAAAAAAGTTGCTAATAAAGTGGATGAAGCCAAACATCAATAGAACAAGAATCAATAGAGCTGACCCTTCAACAGAAAATGAATACAAGTAGTTGAATCGTTGCAAGCATGAATACAAAAATAGAACATGAATACAAGAAGAATCATCACAAAATATTGTTTGCATCTATCCATAATTACATGAATACATGACTCTCAAATGAGTCAACGTTCTATAATATTGAAACATAATAAAATAATCATTAAACTATGCATGTGAGATGCTAAAATCATATATATTTTCAGTATAATTAGGACTGCGACCATGGTAGCAGTCTTCAGAAAAAGACTGCGACCTTGGTAGCAGTCCTTAGAAAAACTGCGACCGTGGTAGCAGTTCTCAGAAAAACACTGCGACTTAATCACAGTTCTTATAAAAAACTGCGACCATGGTAGCAGTCTTCAGAAAAAGACTGCGACCTTGGTAGCAGTCCTTAGAAAAGACTGCGACCGCGATAGCAGTTCTCAGAAAAACACTGCGACTTAATCACAGTCCTCAGAAAAAGACTGCGACTATGGTAGCAGTCCTCAGAAAAAGACTGCGACCTTGGTAGCAGTCCTTAGAAAAGACTGCGACCTTGATAGCAGTCCTCATAAAAACTACAAATAAGTGAAACATGTTAGTTCGCAATGTTTTTATGAGAGCTGCTACCACGGTCGCAGTCTTTTTCTGAGGACTGCTACCATGGTCGCAGTTTTTTATAAGGACTGTGATTAAGTCGCAGTGTTTTATGAGAACTGTTACCACGGTCGCAGTCTTCTCTAAGGACTGTTACCAAGTCGCAGTCTTTTTCTGAGGACTGCTATCATAGTCGCAGTTTTTTTATGAGGACTGTGATTAAGTCGCAGTGTTTTTATGAGAACTGCTACCACGGTTACCACGGTCGCAGTCTTTTCTAAGGACTGCGACCAAGGTCGCAGTCTTTTTCTGAGGACTGCTACCATGGTCGCAGTTTTTATGAGGACTGTGATTAAGTCGCAGTGTTTTATGAGAACTGCTACCACGGTCGCAGTCTTTTCTAAGGACTGCTACCAAGGTCGCAGTTTTTTTTCTGAGGACTGCTACCATGGTCGCAATCCTAATTATACTGAAAATATATATGATTTTAGCATCTCACATGCATAGTTTAATGATTATTTTCTTATGTTTCAATATTATAGAACGTTGACTCATTTGAGAGTCGTGTATTCATGTAATTATGGATGGATGCAAACAATATTTTGTGATGATTCTGCTTGTATTCATGTTCTATTTTTGTATTCATGCTTGCACTGTTCAACTACTTGTATTCATTTTCTGTTGAAGGGTCAGCTCTATTGATTCTTGTTCTATTGATGTTTGGCTTCATCCACTTTATTAGCAACTTTTTTCCAGTTGATGATTACTACTGCAGTTCAAAGAAATGAGTTCAACTTTTGATATACGATATGTTTGATGTTTCCCCCTCCTAAAGGTCAGACAGCACACACACGTTTCCTTAGCAATTTTCAAGAACTCAAAACAATTATTTATGGAAGAATAATGCAAAAAAATGTAATTGCAAGCTTCTGATTATAACTGAGATACATGGATAAATAAGCAAATAAACAGAAATATGTGAAAATTTTATAATCATTGATCTGAAAACTCTTGTACAGAAACAATATCTATGGTGTATACATTAAATAATACATGATACATTAAACAATACATAAAAAAATCTGTAGAGAGAGCGCAGGCGCATTCGTCGATGGGTGACGCGCGGCTGAGAGAGAGAGAGGGGGGCAGATGGCGACGCGCGGCGACGAGACGATGAACGGCGAGAGGCGACGCTCGGATCTGCACTAGAGAGAGAGAGAGATTTAGACTGAGAGAGAGAGGGATCTATCTTCGTTTTGTTAATTGGGGCTGGGAGGGAATTTAATTTTTTGGGCTGAGAGGGAAATTCAAATTTTGAAATTGGGGGGAAATTTAAATTTTTGGGTTAAGATTGGAGCTTATGTGTCATGCCATGTGGCATGTCACATCAGCGCGGGAGCCAGAGCGGGAGCTAACATGGGAGCCAAATAGCATTTTTGTTGATTTGGTCGTCGATTTGTGGACCCCGCCACACTTTTCGGCAATCTGAGTGTGACTGGACTTCTGTTTCCTGCTCGCCGCGTCGCATCAGTCGTCCCTCTTCAGACAGGTGTCTCCGCGGGTCCGGGTACCCCCCATGTCCGGCACCATTCCGGTAACCGCAGCCACGCACTCACCGACCACGATCGTTTTGTGCGTGAAGGCTCGCTGTCACTTTGTCGAGCTCCTCAAAACACAACTATGTGCTACTTAGGGTCTGTTTGGTTGTCGTAACTGGCCGTAATTCGTAGTTGTAATTGGTAAAGTCTTTTACAATTGTAAATGAGTTACATATATGTAAATTTTACGGTGTTTGATTGGTAATATAAAATTGTAAAGTGGGAAAGTGTATTGTACTTTACGATATTTGGTTGTCGTAATGTATAAGTCGTAAGTGAAAAAGTTGACCACAAAATTAACTATTAGGTGATTTTAAAAGTTTTAATACTGCAAATAAATATTAAAAAAGGTAAATATTAAAAAATTAATATTAATATAAAAAAATATTACAAATTTGTATGACCACAAAATTAACTGTAACTGGGCTGTAAGTGAGTGGTAACTGGGTTGCAAGTGAGTGTTAGTTGAGTTACGTAGGTCTTTTACGAATTACGGTCCAAACAAACGCCGTAGTTGTAACTGGGTAGTAAGTCATTACGAATTACGGAGTTTTACGTGAAACAAACGGCCCCTTAACGAATCCATGTCAAGCCTGTGGGCTGCACTTGTTCCCCGCAGTAATAATAAGATAATAAATTATGAAACTTTATAACATATTGTTTATAACCCATGAGTTGCAGGGTTGTCACTTGTAAGTGAGGGCTATTTGTTTCGCTGCAAAACGTCGCAAGTCGTAAGTCGTAAAATGAGAATGAAAAATGTGAACTGTAGCAGAGAAAATATATTGTGTTATACGGAATTGGTTGATAAAGTGAATGTAACGCCCCGATCCGGCAGATACGGAGACGTTACTGCGACGTATATACACAGGTCAGAAATTCCCTCACGTTTATACGCTAAGCATCAGTACAGGTAAGAATCAGAGTACAGAGTATGGAAGCACGTGGTGCATTATACATTCCAACATATGAGTACAATTACAAATTTATCACCAGATGTGACATAATATTATATGAATATTACATCACTGATATGCGCAATTGCGAGAATACAAAGAGATGTACAAATATGAATAGTACAAAAAGAGGCTCTGAGGCATAACAGGAAAACTCTAGAGCCGAACAAGAGAGCCTGAAAGGATGAGGCTCCGGACGTCTGCTGGAGATCCACGCTAACGCTGCGTCACTCTGATCAGCAACTGGGAGAATCCACACGCTCCGAGCTCCAAACCTTGGACATGAGGATCCAGAGGAGTTAGAACTCCCCAAAGAGTGGGGATGTGAAAGCCAGATGGCGAGTATAGGTAAGCACACGTGTATCGATAAATCTAAATCATAAACATGCATTGAAAACCGTGTCGTGGGCACAAGCATGCAGGGACAAGTAGATATACAGCATATGATATCAAGCAGGGAAGACTCATAGTATGATCAAATAAGAGCAGGAGACAGGCGGGATAGAATACAAGTAGAAGGCAGGATATAAACAGGTATAATATAATGATCATAAAATCGAAAATCCGAAGTAAAACCCGATACAAGCAAACATGGTAAGGCATATTACAGATTCATAGCTGGCATCTTTTATTATACTCGTCTTACCCCGATGTTTAGATATGTGAACTAGCGTCCCAGCGCACATATATCCACATCTGAGTAAAGCAAGGTTGTTATTGAAAATAACAGGGGTCTCAACGAATAATGTTTACAGTGGGTCCCGTGCATGCCTGGGACCACGGTCCAGGACGTTCCGTTACTGGTGCTCGGAACCAGCCGCAAGGCGTACAGGAGGGTCTTATAGAATGCCCTTATCAAGATGGTACCAGGAAGGAGGGAGCCAGCACTCCCCTCGGTCGCCTGGAGGCCCACAGGTCAGACCGGAAGTTTTAGTTGCACACATACCTAGTACCACTGTAAACACGAACATATATTGATAGCCGCAAGTTTCCCCCGACCTGATGCAAGTTGTTCCTTTTTATGATTTATTGTGTAGTTATCAATTTTACGGGAATAGCAGGTACAAGACATGATCAGGAATTCAGGAGTACATGAGTACTATACATTCAGGTCACTGTATATATAATACAGGATAACAAGTATAGTATTCCCGTAAATGTGATAATCACAGGTCAAGTATCAATATGTCAGGAGGCAAGTGATAAGTCATGTCATAGTAAGAAGCAAGTGTTAAGTAGCAATTCGGGTGTCAGGTGATGACCCATCAGTTGTCAAGTGATACAGATAGGTGTCAGGTATTAGCATGTAGATGGTAGGTATCAAGCAAAAGCATGACAAGTGTTAACATATCAAGCATGTACGTGTAAGTGATAGAGTAATAGCTGAGCACAATCAAGCAAAGCTGAGCAAGCTGGAGCGAAGCTAATGTACAACACTAAATGCAATCACGCTCGGCGTGGTTACCGCTCGCAGCGTAGCTAGACACACGTGTCGCAGTAAGCGTAGGAACGCCATACTACCGCTCACGGGAAAGCCATGCTCACGGGGTACTATACTTGAACGGAGTAAGCGGTAAAGTGTTGACGCTAGATCCACCTACCAGGCGTAGCATAGAGAAAGTCCAGAGGACTTTAAAACTCAAAGGTCGTACCCAGAGATTAGGCCCGAAGGCAAGGGTACCTGCAGAAAGTGTTAGTTCCAGATATAAATACATAAGACAATCAAGTCGATCCAACGAAGCGGGAAAGTCAAGAGGAAAGCGAGAACACTCGCCTAAGTCTTTAGAAAACACAGTAAAATCCCCGATCTCCGAAATTCAGGTAATCAACGCGTCAGTGCATTAGAGAGAAAGTGATAGAGAGAGGAGGAAATCAAGAGAGAAAGAGAATGAGAGAGAGAGAGGAGAGAGAAAGTGAGAGCTAGAGAGAGAAGTCTATGGAGAGAGAGAGTACAAGGAGAGAGATTGTGTACAGGGGAACGCGACTTTGAGAGTGGATGCGGGGGTCGCAGACGCGGGAGTCGCGTCGAATACATGCCACAAACGCGAGGTTCGAGACCTGCGTTTAAGTTATAACACGAGAAGAACGCGGACGCGGACGTGGGTTCCTCGTCGCGTTAACACGAGAAGAACACGGACGCGGGTATAGGCTCCGCGTCGTGTTGACACGAGAAGGACACAGACGCGGGCATGGGCTCTGCGTTGCGTCGATACAAGAACGCGAAGGCCGCGTTATACAAATGTCGAGAACGCGAAGATCACATTAAGGAATTGCCTGGACGCGGGGGTGAGATCCGAGTCTAGTAATTAACATGAGAAAGAGAGTGACAGAGAGATGAGAGACGCATGGATAGGGAGAGAGAGGGACGCAAGGAATGAGGGAGAGGAGACGCAGGAACGAGTGAGAGGGGGACGTAGGTTTTGGGAGGAAAATCAGAGAAGAAAAGGAAAAGGAAAAGGAAAGGAAAGAAAAAAAAGGAAAGAAAGAAAGAAAAAGGAAAAAGAAAGAAAGAAGGAAAGGAAAGAAGAGAAGGGAAGGGGGTTTGATGGCTGGCCATGGCCGGTGGTCGCCGGCGGCGGCCGGAGGTGGCCGGAGATGGCCGGAATCCGGTAGCCCAAACCCAAGCAATCATGTGTAGGATCACCTAGAGGGGGGGTGAATAGGTGATGACTAATCTAATGGTCACTTAATGCCAAATAATGCTGAATAAAAAAACTATTATGACCTAAACAAACTATTTAAAATAAACACTACGTATAACACAAGAGTGTAGCCGAATTCCCCGTGAAGGGCTTGTTGGCCCAAAGGCCTATCACCCTAGTTTTGATGATGATCAACTCATGAAGTTATGTTTACTAATGATCTTGTGTTTAATTAGTGACAGATTCATTATCAAGATCTTAGTAGGTGCATAGCTCAACAAAGGATAAAATGTCAAGATTTGGAGCTAACACGTTGTGATTCAAGGAGCTTCTGGATCAAGCTTGGACCAAGTCAAGAAGATGAGAAGCCTTCAAGTGAAGACTTCAAGAAGATGAAGACTTGTGTCTAGGTATAAGATTTTGTTTTTGTTTTAGTTAAAAATGTAAAGGATAGAATAGTGGTGGATTGCTCAAGTATTATACACACACACACTCTTGATAGAATTGTTTTCATAAAAGATTTTTTAGTTTAGAAAAGATTTTTCTTTGTGACAAAATACTATTTGATTTTTGATATTCATGTTTACATCTTTCACCGAAACCAAGTTTAGATCTTAATGTCAAAAACTTAGATATTCATCTTATTTGTGTAGTGGATCATATCCATACACACTATGTTTTAATGAGTTCAAAATATCTAGTTTTTATTTGAAGATGTTTTGGAAAAACAAAGTTTAGAAAACATGTTTTGGAAAATACAGTTTTTATCATGAGCCAAATATTTCCAAGTTACAAAAATAGTCCAATCTTTTATAACATGTCTTGATTTTGTGCAAGCATGTTTGCATATCAAAGTATATTGGTTAAACTATTTTTGTAGATTTTTAAGTATTTTATGGGATTTTATTTGAGCCAAAAAGACTAACTTTTTAATCCCTGAAAAACTGTTTCAGGCTTCGGATAAGTCGACTTACTACCTTTATAGTCGACTAATACTGAAGTCGGCCGACCGGACCGGTCGACCGACGTGCACAGACGTGCACGCCTTTGTGCACTGGAGGACGGCCGACCGTACGGGTCGACCGCTCCATAGAGCTCTGCTCTCTAGAAAGTTTGGCCGACCGTACGGGTCGACCGACAGAGAGTTCTACTCTCTGCTCCAGTGGCTCGGTTGACCCGGGCGGTCGACCGTGGCTCTAACGGTCGGATTTCTGACCGTTGGCGGTCGACCGAACGGGTCGACCGGCAGCTCTGACAGAGCCCCAACGGCTAGTTTTCAGACTCTATATAAAGGGTCATTTGGGGGCTGTTTTCTTTAAGATTTGGAGATAGTTTTAGAGCCAGTTTTTCTCACTCTTTTCAGAAGTTTTTCTCCACAAAATAGAGAGCAAATATTTCCTATCTAAAGGAAAGTTTTATCAAGAGTGTAAAAGAGAATTTCTTGAGTTTTCCTCCACCATCTCTTTCCTTGTTTTTCTCACACAAACACTTGAGCAATTCATAGACATACTCATCCTATAGGAGTGTTGTAGTGAGAGCTTTTATTGGTGATCAAAGTGTTTAGATCACCAAGAGATTTCATTCTTGTACTTTGAGGAAACGGGCAAGTGTGCTCGTGTTGGTTTAGAGTTCTTGTGTGAACTCGGTTGTTTTGAGGTGCGGCCTCGGCGAGCCGGTGGGCTTGCGTGTGTACGGGACTAGGGAGTCCGAGGGCTTGTAGGTGTTGCGGCACCAAGGAGAGATCCATTGGGATCTTGCATAGTGGAAATCCTTCGTGTGTCGAAGGCGGGGATGTAGAGCAAGTGTGCTCGAACCTCGAAACATACCCTTGTGTTTGCGATTGCCTTCTCTCTCTCTCCCCCTTACTTGTTTATATCTTGCATTCAATTATTGTCTTTACATTTACATGCTTGATATATCGTGCTTAAATTGATATACTTGCTTGGGATTGTTTGCTAACACTTATATTCAACCAAGAGAGCCAACGCGGCACCTCAACCCATTCAAGAGGAATCTAGAGGAGTTTGTCCAGAGCCCTTCACGGGGAATTCGGCAACACTCTTTGGTTATACATGGTGTTTAGTGTAAGAAGTTTAATTAGGTCATAATTGTTTTAGCTTCCGCATCATTCATCATTAAGTGACCATTAGATTAGCCATCACCTATTCACCCCCCTCTAGGTGAACCTTCAGGACTCTGGACTAACTCCTCTAGATTCCCCTAGATAAGGGTTGAGGTGCCGCGTTGGCTCTCTTGGTTAAATATAAGTGTTATCAAACAAACCCAAGCATGTATATCAATTAAGCACACAAGTATATCATGCACATAAAGATAAACACAATAAAAGGAATGCAAGATATAAACAAGAGACAAAGAGAGAGTGAGCAATCGCAAACACAAGGGATTTGTTTCGAGTTCGAGCACACTTGCTCTACATCCCCGCCTTCGACACACGAAGGATTTCCACTATAATCGATCCCACCGGATCACTCGGTGCCGCAACACCTACAACGAGTTCAAACTAGAACTCCTTGGACTCTCTCTATCCCGTACACACCGCAAGCCCCACAAGCTCTTCGAGGCCGCACCTCAAACAAAGAGTTCGCACCCGAACTCGAAACACCGAGTCCCCACTAGGACCCGAAACAATGCGAACAGAACCGTCCGCCTCCTCAAAGAACAAAGATGAACTTTGGTGATCACAACTCTTGATCACCTAAAATCCTCTCACAACAAATCCCTATAGGTAGATATAGCAATGGATGGCTCAAGTGTTTGTGTGAGAAAACTAGGATGGAAATGGTGGAGGAAAACTCAAAGAAATCTCTTTTAAACACTCTTGATAAAAACTCTCCTTTTGATTGGAAATATTTGCTCTCAAATATATGGAGAAAACCTCTTGAAAGGATAAGAAAAACTGGCACAAAAACTCTCCCAAAATCTTAAACAAAACAGCCCCCAAATGGCCCAATTTATAGGGCTTCAAAAACTAGCCGTTGGAGGCCTGATAGAGCTGTCGGTCGACCGCCCGGTCTACCGGCCAACGGTCATATTTCAGACCGTTGAGCCATCGGTCGACCGGTCGGTCGACCGAGGCCAGGATACAGAGAGCAAGTCTCTCTGTCCGGTCGGCCGCCCGGTCGACCAGAGCCTTTCCAGAGAGCAGAGCTCTCTGGACGGTCGACCGGGTCGGTCGACCGGCCCTCCTGCCAGAACTGGCGTGCACGTCTGTGCACGTCGGTCGACCGTGAAGGTCGGCCGACTTCAAGCTGCGGTCGACCGTCCCGGTCGACCGGCTGAAGCCAGGAAACATTGTTAAGGGATTAAAAACTTGGTCTTTTTGGCTTAAATAAAATTCCATAAAATCATGAAAAATCTACAAAAATAAGTTCAATATAATACTTTGATTAATCAAACATGCTTGCACAAAATCAAGACATGTTACAAACAATTTGAACTATTTTTGTGACTTGAAATTTTGGCTCAAAATAAAAACAGTATTTTTCCAAACTTGATTTTTCCAAAACTTATCCAAATACAAAAACAAGATATTTAAACTCATTTGAAGCATAGAGTGTATGGATATGATCCACTACACAAACATGGTGAAATATCTATGTTTTTGACATTAAGCACTAAACATGATTTTGGATAAAACATGTAAACTAGAATACCAAAAACGAAACATGTATTTTCTAAAATAGAAAATCTTTTGTAAAGACAAAACTATCAAGAGTGTATGTGTATATGTATACTTGAGCAATCCACCAACTACTCTATCCTTTACATTTTATCTAAAAATAAAATCTTCTAAAAACAAACCTAGACACAAGTCTTCATCTTCTTGAAGTCTTCACTTGAAGCCTTCTCATCTTCTTGACTTGGTCCAAACACGATCCAATGGCTCTTGGATCAAACCGTGCTAGCTCCAAAACTTGACTTCAAATCCTTTGTTGAAGCTATGCACCTACTAAGATCTTGATCATAAATCTGTCGCTAATTAAACACAAGATCATTAGTATTATAACTACATGAGTTGATCATCATCAAAACTAGAGTGATGGGCCTTCGGGCTAACAATCTCTCCCTTTTGATGATGACAAAACTCATGAAGTTATATATGCATGGATTAAAGTAAAGCTTCAAAGAAGCTCCCCCTTAACTCATGCATCACAAATAAGCAAATAAATATGCAATGAATGCTCATAAACATGTATGCAAATTTAGGAGATAAACATGCCAATCAAGTATAAAACAAATCAAATTCTTTTTCTCCTATTTGCAAAACAAAACATATATGCATAAACACAAATACTACTCCCCCTTAAGCAAGGAAAACAAATACTTCTCCCACTTAAGTAAGGAAAACATGCATATATCTCAAATACTTCTCCCCCTTTTTGTCAATCATCAACAAAGGGGTTAAAGTAAAAACAAAATCAACAAAATTTTCTCCCCCTTTTTGTCCGAAACAAGGAACCAATGAAGGGGTAAACATAAATCAATCAATAAGGATTATATGCGATATACATTCATGAAGAGGAAGACATTAAGTTAGCTTCCCTACACATATGTATTATATGAAGAAGGGATGACAAGCCCCAATTCACATAACACATATTATGTAATGCATAAGAGGAGATATTAAGCTCCCCCTACACACGTGTACCACATAAAGAAGAGTTGTCAAGCTCCTCAATATACAATACACTTAACATGATCTATATATAGAAGAGATGTAAAGCTCTCCTTGCATATAGGCAATACAAATCAAAAAATTTGAATTTTTCTTATAAAATAAAATTTTGAATTTTCTCAATAAAACAAATTTTGAGAATTTTTCTTAAAAATTTATTTTCTTATCATAAACAACTTTGTGCTTTAAACATGTAAAACGATTTTAACTCAAGCACAAATAACTCATATATATGTATGAAAAATGAGTATACCAAATGAAATTGATACATACATATATAAGAAAACAAATATGAGAATATATAAAAATAGAGTCAAATTGATACCAATTGAAACGATTCAATGATACCAATTGAAACAATAATAGGATCATGTGTATATCTCATAAACATTGAAGAATAAATAACTAGTTAAATTAATTTTAAAAAACTAGTTAAAGATCCTTCAAAAATATGAAATCAAATCATATGTATTTTATGAATCATACCAAATGCACAAGAGATGACACTCAAAATCGATTAAGCACGTAAAAGTGTTCATGAATCAAAGTCATAACCAAACAAAAGAAGTATGAGTGTTCAATAATCATGTAAATAGCATTTTCATGAAAATAGTCATTAAGATTCAAAATGATCAAAACAAATTATTCATTTTAAAAGCAAACTTCAAGGTATATGTATGATTTATCTAAATCTAATAATATGCATACATATCCCAAACATAAAAGAATCTATTAAAGGTATTTGCATGAAGGCAAGAGACTCACGGGTATACATGTATATTTATTAGATTTGAATAAAAATTGTATATACATGAAGTAAAACATGAAAATAGGCAAAACAACATCAAAACTAGCCTATATATGTGCATATAGTGGGTACAAATGAGCATGAAGTGCAAATATATATGGATCAATTTGTTCTCACTATTTGTACATGTATAAATACAAGTTTTGATAAAAACTACATTTAAACTAGTATTTACCACATGAAGCACAAAAGCTAAAACATGAACATGCTAAAAATATGATATATGAACAAGCATGTAAATAAAATAAGAGTTTAGAAATAGTTACCAACTAAGGAACTATGTTCAAAAACTCCAGACATGGTGGTTGACCCACCAAACCTCCTTGATAGCGGTGCATCAATTATATGTCCTTCAAGTCCATGCAACCACCACCAAGGCACTATACCTCTCACGTTTTGTGAGAGCCCTCACCTACATCAAAAACATACAGTGGGGGTTTTGGTACCCATTTTCTTTTGGGTCCTCGGGGGTTAGCTTTGTAAGGCACCCAAACATTTTTCTTATTAGCAAAATTAATATGATGCAACTTATCAAAACAAAATTTTGCTAAATGGCCTTTGCGGCCACAATGTTTACACTTGTACACCTTAGGATGCTTATGTGTATGTGTATGATTGTGACGTGCAACATAAGCATATGCATGATGATGTGTATGAGAATGTGGAGCTTGTTTCTTTGAAAACATAGACTCCAATCTAGTGTGGTTAAATGCCCATGAGCTCAAAGTAGAGCTCAAACAATCAATTTTCTTTTTCAAAATTTAACTTCATTTTGATCAATAGAAGTGGTGGCATGTAAAGCATAATCAAAAGTCTTTTTCTTTTTAGAAACTTTTTCTTGTTCTTTTTCAAAAATTTTCTTTTCAAATGACGTGTTTTCTTGAAAAACGACTTCTTTTGTTTTTCCACCAAAAATACTTTATTTGTCAAAATAGTGTTTCCTTCACAAAGATTATTAATTTGGACATTAAGGAAACATTCTCATTTTTCAATTCTCATTTTCTTTTTTAATGCATGCAACCTTAGTTCTAAATGAATCATTTTCTTTTAGCATGCAATCAAAATTCTTTTTCAAAATTTTATTTTCTTCTTAATCATGTCATATTTCTCAAGCAATAGTTGACAAAAAGATGTGAGCTCATCATATGACATGTCATTTTCATCTACCTCGGATTTGGTAGTTACCTCAAGGGGGTTATCCTCTTGGACCATATAGTACTTGTTGGAGACGTCACTTCCAACATCCGAATCGCTCCCAGCATAATATAGATCCTTTTCGCCAAGGGAGGTGATGATGTTCCAAGCTACAAAAGCCGAATCAACATTAGAAACCCTAGATAAATATTCATCATTTAGGGTTGACTTTAAAGCATGAAGGGCTTTTGTATTAGCCTCAATATTCTTACTATTATTAACATATGAATCATTGATGGTAGCAAGATAAACATGAATGCCTAGGGCTTTGAGGTACAAGGACATCTTCACCTTCCATACATGGATGTTAAGAATGTCAAAAGTGGGTGGTGACATGAAGTCCATGGTGTGTGTATAAATATAGTGATTAGCCTAAAAATGAGGATCTTTAACTCTAGGTTATAAGACCCAAATTCAGAGCACTTGGCTCTGATACCAATTGTAGGATCACCTAGAGGGGGGGTGAATAGGTGATGGCTAATCTAATGGTCACTTAATGCCAAATAATGCGGAATAAAAAACTATTATGACCTAAACAAACTATTTAAACTAAACACTACGTATAACACAAGAGTGTAGCCGAATTTCCGTGAAGGGCTCTGGACTAACTCCTCTAGATTCCCCTAGATAAGGGTTGAGGTGCCGCGTTGGCTCTCTTGGTTAAATACAAGTGTTAGCAAACAAACCTAAGCATGTATATCAATTAAGCACACAAGTATATCATGCATATAAAGATAAACACAATAAAAGGAATGCAAGATATAAACAAGAGACAAAGAGAGAGAGAGTGAACAATCGCAAACACAAGGGATTTGTTTTGAGGTTCGAGCACACTTGCTCTACATCCCCGCCTTCGACACACGAAGGATTTCCACTATAATCGATCCCACCGGATCACTCGGTGCCGCAACACCTACAACGAGTTCCCACTAGAACTCCTTGGACTCTCTCTAGCCCGTACACACCGCAATCCCCACAAGCTCGCCGAGGCCGCACCTCAAACAAAGAGTTCGCACCCGAACTCGAAACACCGAGTCCCCACTAGGACCCGAAACAATGCGAACACAACCGTCCGCCTCCTCAAAGAACAAAGATGAACTTTGGTGATCACAACTCTTGATCACCTAAAATCCTCTAACAATAAATCCATATAGGTAGATATAGCAATGGATGGCTCAAGTGTTTGTGTGAGAAAACTAGGATGGAAATGGTGGAGGAAAACTCAAAGAAATCTCTTTTAAACACTCTTGATAAAAACTCTCCTTTTGATTGGAAATATTTGCTCTCAAATATGTGGAGAAAACCTCTTGAAAGGATAGGAAAAACTGGCACAAAAACTCTCCCAAAATCTTAAACAAAACAGCCCCCAAATGGCCCAATTTATAGGGCTCAAAAAACTAGCCGTTGGAGGCCTGACAGAGCTGTCGGTCGACTGCCCGGTCGACCAGCCAACGGTCATATTTCAGACCGTTGAGCCATCGGTTGACCGGTCGGTCGACCGAGGCAAGGATACAGAGAGCAAGTCTCTCTGTCCGGTCGGCCGCCCGGTCGACCGGAGCCTTTCCAGAGAGCAGAGCTCTCTGGACGGTCGACCGGGTCGGTTGACCGGCCCTCCTGCCAGAACTGGCGTGCACGTCTGTGCACGTCGGTCGACCGTGAAGGTCGGCCGACTTCAAGCTGCGGTCGACCGTCCCGGTCGACCGGCTGAAGCCAGGAAAACATTGTTAAGGGATTAAAAACTTGGTCTTTTTGGCTTAAATAAAATCCCATAAAATCATGAAAAATCTACAAAAATAAGTTCAATATAATACTTTGATTAATCAAACATGCTTGCACAAAATCAAGACATGTTACAAACAATTTGAACTATTTTTGTGACTTGAAAATTTTGGCTCAAAATAAAAACGGTATTTTTCCAAACTTGATTTTTTCAAAACTTCTCCAAATACAAAAACAAGATATTTAAACTCATTTGAAGTATAGAGTGTATGAATATGATCCACTACACAAACATGGTGAAATATCTATGTTTTTGACATTAAGCACTAAACATGGTTTTGGATAAAACATGTAAACTAGAATACCAAAAACGAAACATGTATTTTCTAAAATAGAAAATCTTTTGTAAAGACAAAACTATCAAGAGTGTGTGTGTATATGTATACTTGAGCAATCCACCAACTACTCTATCCTTTACATTTTATCTAAAAATAAAATCTTCTAAAAACAAACCTAGACAGACACAAGTCTTCATCTTCTTGAAGTCTTCACTTGAAACCTTCTCATCTTCTTGACTTGGTCCAAACACGATCCAATGGCTCTTGGATCAAACCGTGTCAGCTCCAAAACTTGACTTCAAATCCTTTGTTGAAGCTATGCACCTACTAAGATCTTGATCATAAATCTATCGCTAATTAAACACAAGATCATTAGTACTATAACTACATGAGTTGATCATCATCAAAACTAGAGTGATGGGCCTTCGGGCCAACATCATGGTGGTGCAAGTCTAGCTCATTTGGAAAATTTAGAGTTTTTCAAAAAGGATTTCGGAGAGCGAAGCAATAGCTCGTTAGAAAGAGCTATCCGAGGGGAGGTAGATGGCGTGGTTCGTGGTGGCCAAGATGGAGTGTGTGGTGGTTGAGATGGTGGAGAAGGTGGTGGTGGAAATGGGTTATTTGGTGAAAAAAGAAGAGGAAGAAGAAGGTGGTGGAGGTGGTGTTGTTGTGGTTGTTGTTGTTGGAATGGAGGAGGAAATGGAGGAGAGAAAGGTGGAGGAGTTGGTGGTGGAAATGGAGGGTGGAATGGTGGCCGGCCAAGGGAGAGGCACGACTGCCTTTTGGGTACTGTTGGCTGGAAATGGAGAAGGAAAGGAAAATGAAAGAGAAGAGAAAGAAAGGTGGGTATATATAAAAGGAGGGGTTTTGATTATTACCACCATGCCATCCCCAAAATGAGTTTCGTCTCTTTAAAAAAGAGCCGCGTCCTCACATAATAAAAATCTGCGTCTAACAATTGACCAGACGCAGTGATGGAACTTGCGTCCAGGGGAAAACGCGAATATTGCGTTTAACAGAAAAGATAAAAGTCATAATGACTTAAAGGACGTAACAATGAATGCAGTATGGAGAGGATCTCTGCATTAAATATTGAATCCCAGTTTGGTGGAACTCGCGTTTAGTGAGGAGAGAGAAAAATGAAAAAAATGAAAAAGAGAAAAAGTAAAATATCTGAATAAAATTCCGGTATCTGGGAAAAACCGAAAACTCCAGAAAAGTCCAAAAATTTAAGTAGCTTGGAAAGCTTCCCAAAAATTCTCAAAAATAATAAATATTATTTAAAGATTTTTGGTGAAATTAGTTTTTAGAAATTCAATCCCATTTTCAAAATAAAAATCCTGAAGTAAATAGTCAATACCGGTCTATACCGGGTCGGCCGGATTTTGATAAAATCTGAAAAATCTCAGAAAATTTCTAAAAGAAGAAAATATAATTTTAAGAAGAAATATGAAAGCAGAATGCAGAAATTTGATTCTAATTGTAAACTAAAATTCCTGAAATCAACCAGTGATACTGGCTGACACCAAATCCAGGGGAATTTTGATAAATTTAGAAAATTCTCAGAAAAAGTATTTAGATAGAAAATGTGATTTTAAGAAGTTATGGGAAAACCGTTTTTAGAATTTCAAATCCGTTTATAAATTAAAAATCTGAGAATCGAGCAGCGGTAGTGGTCGATCCCGTTTTGAAGATTTACAACTTAATTCAAGAAAATTCCAGAAAATCATGAAAAATCTAGAATATTGAAAAACGATATTTGAAACTGAAATCGGTCAAATCAGAATAGCAGAAAGACCAAATCGAGCTATACCCTAGGATCGAGCTCCCGGTTCAGGCAAGGGCTGACTCCAAGTTCACGAATCCAGATCCACAGCAAAACGATCATATAAATAATTCATAATACAAAACAAATACTGAAACCAAATCAAAAAAATATGATCAAAAATACGAATACGCAATTAAGTACGTATTCGGGAGCGGGGTGTTACACTCCATCCACCTTATAAAAAAATTGCGTCCTCGCAATTTCGATAAGGGGTAAAATGAACACAAAAAGATAGGAATGAGGATTATGCCAATCAAGATATGAATAACTGTGAGCTGATCTCCCTAATCGACTGAACGGTAAACTCAGGACTGAGACATCTCTGCCCTTCTGCTGTATATATACATCCTCTGACGGTGCCATAATAATACTGATCTGATGTCTGCTTATAAAAGAACATTGTCAGAACTTTAAAAGACTAACCCATTCTGAATAATATAAAGTGAGCTGACTTGGTGAGTTAATCAATAATACTTCAATCAGACTGTGAGCCAAAGCTGATGAAATCCATAGAAATCCATAGTGCTGAAATCCATAAATATAAAATCTTGCATGGCATGATGTTGTTCTTGATAAAGAGTCTGAAGTAGAATTTTTGATGTGCTGCATACCTAATAATTCCCCGAGTATAGACCAGAATATCCTAGGTAAAGAAAACTCTGATAATACTGAGCATGAACCAAGAAGACCAATAATTAAGAATTTCTGCATACTGGGCGTTGCTTACTCTAAAAGGCATAACCAAGAATATAGAATAACCCTAAAGAATTCTAAATACTGACTTCTGAATAATAACCCGACTGCAGATGAAACATGTAGAAGATATCTGAGCCCTGCAAGATTGGTCGAATGGATCATCGACAAGGATCATGGCGATAGCTCAGATACAGTGATGAAACTCTGTTCAGCAGATCCATGAAAGCACACTAGACATAAGAAATCCGAGAAACGGGCTAGAGTGCTAAGCACTGAAAAAACTAGTCACAGACGAAGTCAAGCCTAGATGAGGCCATCGTGTAGCACAGCTCAGGTGTTAGACATTAGGGTGCAGCGAAGCTAACGCTCTGCGAGGCTCGCATATGGCGAAGCTCATGCGGCGAAGCCAGCGCATAACACAACGCTAAATGCTAAGCACCAGGGTGCAACAAAGCCCACACCCGTTAGGTCCACGGGTGACTAGAAAACGACCCTCGCTTGGCGAGGTTAGCGGAGCCTTTGGTCCACCAAATCAATAAAGACTGCCAGAAGTTAGTGGCTCTGAGAACACGATCAAGAAATTATAATAACCGAAACGTGTGCCGAATCTGTCTTCTAAATAATAACCTGACTGCAGATTAGCTCTGAGAATACCCGAGTTCCATGAACATATTCGAAGAAATCATGATCGTTATTGGAGTAATAAAAATGAAAAATACCATAACTCTGTCTGCCAGAAGTCCTGAATCCGGGATACTGTTTTATATAGACACTTCTCATGTACAGTCTATCTGATTATATAAGCGATGACTACTCCGCTTGATGTACTGGTCTCCTATGATGTATTGATAAATACAAGAATATAATGCGAGGTCGAAGATCTGTCCAATATAAGACAATGTGATGTACCAGAGTCGAGGAACGTCAGAACATAATGAGAGCAAACCACATCTGCTCTGTTGTTACCTCACTAGTCTACGCATATCTTAAGTTGGCATAAAGATTACGAAAATCAGAATAGTAAAAATAGAAGATATAGGAATCATGAAATAGGGAGGTAGACACGGACGGACTAAGATTGGTGATGATAGTGTAATGAGAAGGATATGATATAGAGAACTTACCAACTCCCAGACATGCTAAAAATGGGGACAATGGTTACGGTCAGTACCTTCAGGGTTCCTTTTTCAGATATTGAGCATCCTTTTATGTTCTCACTCCATCAGTATCCTGCCTTCCTCTTCAGTCAGATTATATGTTTGCCCCCTCCTACCATGTGCCCTAACTCTTGGTCTCTTTCGTGTATGACTCCATGCTGGATGCTGGGGAGGTTATTCTGCCAGTAGGTCCTGGATTCCCTCCTAATGGTGATACTGGATCAGTTGATCTGATCGGTGCGATGTTCTCTGTCTCCTTGAACAGACAGTCACTTTTCAACTAATCTCCGAACCCATACACGACATAATTCATAACTTTTCTGGCGGTTGCGTTGTAGGTGCCCGGCTTCAGTCAATACCCACATGTCATATGCTGAGGGCAAGGTCACCGACCGACTATGTCTTAGGAATTTTACGGTGTACTTATTTACAATTCGATCTCCTTACTGCAATTTGGTAAATTGTTCTTTCATATCTTTCTGAGCTATTACAGAGAAGAATCTTCTCATAGATTTCCTTCGAGAACTGGTCCCAAGTGATGGGCTTTTCCAGTCTCGCTGCTTCCACCAACCACCACGTCCTGGTCATATCTTTTCAACTGAATCTTGGTCATTTCCACTTGGTTCTCGTCAGGGATTCGAGTTGCCTCCAGAAGATCTGTCGTATTTACCAGCCACTGTTATGCATCCAGGCTTCTCCATGCCCGAAAAGATTGCCAGCTGTAATGTTCTGAAATCTGACATGTTGCCTGGCTTCTGCACCCGGAGTGTAACCAATAGGCTTTGGTGCAGGATCTTCGTCTGTTCTTGTTAGTTTTTCATCATATTTTACAGAAATTATCTCAAATCAACACTTCCTCCATTAGGGCCACTCTAAGAAGAACCAGACCATTATGATTTTCCCGTCTTTTCATGTCCGAGTTGGTTTAAGAATAACGAGAAACTGAAATATGAAAGGATGGGAGAACTTCAGAATTCAAGGGTAAGATTATTAAGAGAGAATGGATAACTTTGTACTTATAGTTGAATTGTACAACCACGACTCATGCATTCCAGTTGCAAATTTCTTTACCATTAATTTGCTAACTGGTTGTACTGAGGATGTGAGAGCCTAGGCTCTGATACCACCCTATAACGCCCCGATCTGGCGGGTACGGAGACGTTACTGCGACGTATATACGCAGGTCAGAAATACCCTCATGTATATACGCTAAGCATCAGTACAGGCAAGAATCAGAGTATGGAAGCACGTGGTGCATTATACATTCCAATATATGAGTACAATTACAAAGTTATCACCAGATGTGACATAATATTACATGAATATTACATCAATGATATGCGCAATTGCGAGAATACAAAGAGATGTACAAATATGAATAGTACAAAAAGAGGCTCTGAGGCATAACAGGAAAACTCTAGAGCCGAACAAGAGGGCCTGAAAGGATGAGGCTCCGGACGTCTGCTGGAGATCCACGCTAACGCTGCGTCACCTGATTAGCAACTGGGAGAATCCACACGCTCCAAACTCCAAAACCTGGACATGAGGATCCAGAGGAGTCAGAACTCCCCAGTGAGTGGTGATGCGAAAGCCAGATGGCGAGCATAGGTAAGCACACGTGTATCGATAAATCTGAATCATAAACATGCATTAAAACCGTGTCGTGGGCACAGGCATACAGGGGCAAGTAGATATACAGCATATGATATCAAGCAGGGAAGACTCATAGTATGATCAGATAAGAGCAGGAGACAGGCGGGATAGAATACAAGTAGAAGGCAGGATATGAACAGGTATAGTATAATGATTATAAAATCGGAAATCCGATGTAAAACCCGATACAAGCAAACATGGTAAGGCATATTACATATTCATAGCTGGCATCTTTATTATTATTATTACTCATCTTACCCCAATGTTTAGATATGTGAACTAGCGTCCCAGCGCACATATATCCACATCTGAGTAAAGCAAGGTTGTTATTGAAAACCAACGGGGTATCAACGAACAATGTTTACAGTGGGTCCCGTGCATGCCCGGGACCACGGTCCAGGACGTTCCGTTACTGGTGCTCGGAACCAGCCGCAAGGCGTACAGGAGGGTCTTATGGAATGCCCTTATCAAGATGGTACCAGGAAGGAGGGAGCCAGCACTCCCTCGGTCGCCTGGAGGCCCACAGGTCAGACCGGAAGTTTTAGTTGCACAATATACCTAGTACCACTGTAAACACGAACATATATTGATAGCCGCAAGTTTCCCCCGACCCGATGCAAGTTGTTCCTTTTATGATTTATTGTGTAGTTATCAATTTTACAGGAATAGGAGGTATAAGACATGATCAGGAATTCAGGAGTACATGAGTACTATAGATTTAGATCACTGTATATATAATACAGGATAACAAGTATAGTATTCCCATAAATGTGATAATCACAGGTCAAGTATCAATATGTCAGGAGGCAAGTGATAAGTCATGTCATAGTAAGAAGCAAGTGTAAGTAGCAATTCGGGTGTTAGGTGATGTCCCATCAGTTGTCAAGTGATACAGATAGGTGTCAGGTATTAGCATGTAGATGGTAGGTATCAAGCAAAAGCATGACAAGTGTTAACATATCAAGCATGTACTTGGTAAGTGATAGAGTAATAGCTGAGCACAATCAAGCAGAGCTGAGCAAGCTGGAGCGAAGCTAATGTACAACACTAAATGCTATCACGCTCAGCGTGGTTACCGCTCACAGCGTAGCTAGACACACGTGTCGCAGTAAGCGTAGGAACGCCATACTACCGCTCACGGGAAAGCCATGCTCACGGGGTAACTATACTTGAACGGAGTAAGCGGTAAAGTGTTGACGCTAGATCCACCTACCAGGCGTAGCATAGAGAAAGTCCAGAGGACTTTAAAACTCAAAGGTCGTACCCAGAGATTAGGCCCGAAGGCAAGGGTACCTGCAGAAAGTGTTAGTTCCAGATATAAATACATAAGACAACCAAGTCGATCCAACGAAGCGGGAAAGTTAAGAGGAAAGCGAGAACACTCGCCTAAGTCTTTAGAAACACAGTGAAATCCCTGATCTTTGGAATCCAGGTAATCAACGCGTCAGTGCGTTAGAGAGAAAGTGATAGAGGGAGGAGGAAATCAAGAGAGAAAGAGAATGAGAGAGAGGACAGAGAAAGTGAGAGCTAGAGAGAGAAGTCCATGGAGAGAGAGTACGGGGAGAGAGATTGTATATAGGGGGACGCGAGTTTGAGAGTGAGATGCGGGGGTCGCAGACGCGGGAGTCGCGTCGCGTACATGCCACAAACGTGAGGTTCGAGACCTGCGTTTAAGTTATAACACGAGAAGAATGCGGACGCGGACGTGGGTTCCTCGTCGCGTTAACACGAGAAGAACACAGACGATGGCATGGGCTCCGCGTTGCGTCGATACAAGAACATGAAGGCCGCGTTATACAAATGTCAAGAACGCGAAAATCGCGTTAATAAATTGCCTGGACGCGGGGGTGAGATCCGCGTCTAGCAATTAACATGAGAAAGAGAGTGACAGAGAGATGAGAGACGCATGGATAGGGAGAGAGAGGGACGCAAGGAATGAGGGAGAGGAGACGCAGGAACGAGTGAGAGGGGGACGCAGGTTTTGAGAGAAAAATCAGAGAAGAAAAGGAAAAGGAAAAGGAAAGTAAAGAAAGAAAGAAGGAAAAGAAAGAAAGAAGGAAAGGAAAGAAGAGAAGGGAAGGGGGTTTGATGGCTGGCCATGGCCGGTGGTCGCCGGCGGCGGCCGGAGATGGCCGGAATCCGGTAGCCCAAGCCCAAGCCCAAGCAATCATGGTGGTGCAAGTCTAGCTCATTTGGAAAATTTGGAGTTTTGCAAAAAGGATTTCGGAGAGCGAAGCAATAGCTTGTTAGAAAGAGCTCTCCGAGGGGAGGAAGATGACGTGGTTCGTAGTGGCCAAGATGGAGTGTGTGGTGGTGGAGATGGTGGAGAAGGTGGTGGTGGAAATGGGTTATTTAGTGGAAAAAGAAGAGGAAGAAGAAGGTGGTAGAGGTGGTGTTGTTGTGGTTGTTGTTGTTGGAATGGAGGAGGAAATGGAGGAGAGAAAGGTGGAGGAGTTGGTGGTGGAAATGGAGGGTGGAATGGTGGCCGGCCAAGGGAGAGGCACGACTGCCTTTTTGGTGCTGTTGGCTGGAAATGGAGAAGGAAAGGAAAATGAAAGAGAGAGAGAAAGAAAGGCGGGTATATATAAAAGGAGGGGTTTTGATTATTACCACCATGCCATCCCCAAAATGAGTTGCGTCTCTTTAAAAAAGAGCCGCGTCCTCAAATAATAAAAATCTGCGTCTAACAATTGACCAGACGCAGTGATGAAACTTGCGTCCAGGAGAAAACACGAATATTGCGTTTAACAGAAAAAACAAAAGTCATAATGACTTAAAGGACGTAACATTGAATGCAGTATGGAGAGGATCTCTGCATTAAATATTGAATCCCAGTTTGGTGGAACTCGCGTCTAGCGAGGAGAGAGAAAAATGAAAAAAATGAAAAAGAGAAAAAGTAAAATATCTGAATAAAATTCCGGTATCTGGGAAAACACCGAAAACTCCAGAAAAGTCCAAAAGTTTAAGTAGCTTGGAAAGCTTCCCAAAAATTCTCAAAAATAATAAATATTATTTAAAGATTTTTGGTGAAATCGGTTTTTAGAAATTCAATCCCATTTTCAAAATAAAAATCCTGAAGTCAACAGTCAATACTGGCGTATACCGGGTCGGCCGGATTTTGATAAAATCTGAAAAATATCAGAAAATTCCTAAAAGGAGAAAATATAATTGTAAGAAGAAATATGAAAGCGAAATTCAGAAATTTAATTCTAATTGTAAATTAAAATTTCTGGAATTAACCAGTGACACTGGCCGACACCAAATCCAGGGGAATTTTGATAAATATAGAAAATTCTCAGAAAAAATATTTAGATAGAAAATGTGATTTTAAGAAGTTATGGGAAAGCCGTTTTTAGAATTCTAACTCCGTTTGTAAATTAAAAATCCGAGAATCGAGCAGCGGTATTGGTGGACCTCGGTTTTGAAGATTTACAACTTAATTCAGGAAAATTCCAGAAAATCATGAAAAATCTAGAATATTGAAAAATGATATTTGAAACTGAAATTGGTCAAATCAGAATAGCAGAAAAGACCAAATCGAGCTATACCCTAGGATCGGGCTCCCGGTTCAGGCAAGGGCTGACTCCGAGTTCACGAATTCAGATCCATAGCAAAACGATCATATAAATAATTCATAATACAAAATAAATACTGAAACCAAATCAAAAAAATATGATCAAAAATATGAATACGCAATTAAGTATGTATTCCGGGAGCGGGGTGTTACAGTGAAAGTGTAAATGAGAAAGTATATTATGTTTTACGGTGTTTGGTTGATAAAGTGAAAGTGTAAATGGAAAAGTATATTGTGTTTTACGGTATTTAGTTGGTAACATAAAAGTGTAAGTGAAAAAGTTGACCACAAGATTAATTGTAGCAGTGAATTAAATATTATAATACTATTAAATTAAATCTACTATTGCAAATTAAATTGTATTAATAAATTTGAGATAAAATATTACTAATCTTAATATTTTATTTATAACAATAGTATTAATATAATATTAGTATAATTTGTAAAATATTATTAAAATATTAACTAAATAAAAAATATAAAATTTTAAGGAAATCTAAAGAATATTAATAAAAGTTTAAGAATACAAATAAAACATAAATATTAAAATATAGTTAAATATTATAATATTAAAAATAGTTGAAAATTATGATAATATTAAATTTTATTATAATATTATTGTAATATTATAAAAATATAAAATTAACAAAGTAAAATATAATTATTATTTAATAATAAATTATTATAATAATATTATTATAATGAATTATTATTATAATATAAACATAATAAAATATTAATATAATACTAAAGTATAGTTTAATATTAATAAATTAATTATTTATATTAAAAAAATATATAATTACATATATAGTAATTTTATATTAAATTATGATATTGTTATATTAATAAAATATTAACTCTAAATAAAATAATAAAAAATTGGTATAAGTATTAGTAAAATAATAAAGTATTAAATAACAGTATTAAATAAAAAATATTAAATTAAATTAGTAAAATATTAAATATTAAATTAATATTAAAAATAATAAAAAATAAAGTTTAAATATAAAATAATTAAATAATTAAATAAAAATTGAACACTATTAAAAATATTAAATATTTAATAATATTAAATTATATATTGATTATCAAGTAACTGCTTTGAACTGCAAGTGTATCACAAGTGAGATTTACATGACCACAAAATTAACTGTAACAATTACAATTGGGAAAACGTGAGTGTAAAAGTGAGATTTACATCACCACAAATTTAACTGTAGCAACTGCAAGTGATAAAATGAGAGTTGTATTTTGCAATTTGTTTTTCAGCAAAACAAACAGCGAAAAATGGAAAAGAAGTTTAACGACTTACGATTTGCGGGGTTTTGCGGCGAAACAAACACGCCCAGAGTCGAGAATTACCGTTTTGTATGATTCAGAAGAGAAAAACATTCAAATCGTACTGATTCAACTAGGAGCTTAAACGCCTCAAAAAATATGGATCAAATAGATTTATCATATCGGTAATTATTTGCCAATTACAAATACAAATATTGTTTTGTGACAGAAACTCATATCCATATTTGTCAGATCAGATACATATATGGTTAGAGGGGGAATTAAGTAGATATCATGGCATTACTATTCATCTTACTAGAAGAGCTTGAAGTACCTGAATTCTCTTTCACAGTTTTAGAGTAGGGGGTTATTTGTTTCACGTAAAAGGTGGTAATTCGTAAATGGTTTATAACTCAGTTACAACTACGACGTTTGTTTGGACTATAATTCGTAAAAGACTTACGCAACTCAACTGCCACTCACTTGCAATCCATTTATCACTCACTTACAGCCCAGTTTCGGTTAATTTTGTGGTCATGCAAATTTGTATTATTTTTTATATTAATATTAATTTTTTAATATTTAGCATTTTTAATATTTATCTGCAATATTAAAACTTTTTAAATCACCAAATAGTTAATTTTGCAACCAATTTTTTCACTTACTACTTACACATTAGGACAACCAAACACTATAAAATACAATACACTTTCCCACTAATAACTTTATATTAGCAACCAAATACCGTAAAACTTATATGCATGTAATTCTTTTACAACTGTAAACGAATTTATCAATTACGAATTACGAATTATGACCAATTACGATAACCAAACAGGCCCTAGGTGAAGGGTCTTCAAGTACTTCGGTGATCATTTAAGGTGCTTGTTTGCGTATAAATTTTTAAGAGCTCGAAATATTTTTATAACTTTCTTTTTTAACACGATAATGTCATCATTAAGTAATATCTACTTAAATTTCAAGCATAAAAGATTAAAAGATTTGATTTTTTAAAAAAAAAACTGGATAAAAGATTTGATGTGATCTACGTCTCATTTTTTATGTGATACATTTTGGTTCGAATATAATTCCCAAAATAATCCAAGATCGATGTAAGATTCACCGAAGCCCTTTCAACATCCTTCGAATTTCTCTTCAGTGCAAAACAAACAATCGAAGAGCCCAAAAAGAAGTAAGTCATTTTGGGGACTTCAAAATTTCTTTGAGTAAAAAAAAAAAAAAAAAAAAAAACTTAGGTAAAATCAAAGAAAGCACTTCCAATTCCTCTCATCTTGACACCGGAAAAGAATTACGTGACATAAATTATCGAAGGGAACAAGTTACGGACAAAACACATAGGTACAGCATATGTTATGCAAGTGTAACATGCTGGTTGTGCGTTCTCTTTTCCATGATTTGATTATGAATAATTAGCTAGAAAACTCAATATCCATGGGTGCTTGAGATATGGATTAGATCTGATATTTATCATATTAATATGTAAGAGTTAATGAAATATTTGATGGAAAATAGAAAAGTAAGAGTTCAGTTAGGCTAATTTGAGAAATTTTATTAAATATAAAAAGTGTAAATACCTGCATTTTGAATCTATCTAGAAACCACTCGAGTCAAATTTTCGAAGTTTTTCTTTAAGATTTACCTACTTATTGAAATGATCACAAATTAAAGATTTAACTATTCATTTGCTACACAGATAATAATTGACCAAAAAAAAAAAAAATTTAAAATTTCACATCACATCCAAGCGATTGATAACAAATGTTATATCCGAAAAACACTAATCTCAAATGATTTTAGATCTCCAGCGACCGAGTACTGAGATGGGATGCGGATTTGTCAACAAAAACGGACCCGACCCGATCTGCAGATTCGGCGCCCCGCGATTAACGCCACCGCATTTTTCCACGAGTCACACTTTCCGTCGCGTCCCATTCTTCTCCTCGGCGATTCTTAATTAATCTTCGGCCCACAGATCTCAACGCTCCTCCGCCGGCCTCATCGAAACGAAGGAGAAGCAGAGATGGTGGTGTCGACGATGAGAACCGACAGCAACGAGGCACTGCACTCCACCTTCGCCTCCAGATATGTCCGTACCTCTCTCCCAAGGTAAGTAAAACGTTACAAAGATTCTCAAAATCGATCAAAAGGAGGGTTTTTTCTGTGACTATTTCACAAATTGTGTTCATCTATCCGTCGTCTCTCTCTCGTTCTCTGCCTCTCTCTCTATTGCTCTGATCTGTCGCCCATCAGCTCTCCTCTTCCCCTTCCTTCTCCGTTTCCCCTCTTTCTCTCTCCTTTCTCTATATTTTCTCTCTCTATTACTGTTTTTGTTATGATCGTCGATTGATTTCTCATTGTCTAATAGCGGTATATTTCTTTAAATCTTTTCTCTTATTTTCAAGCTAACAGTTAAAAAGTCACCATCATGGACAGTAATTCTCACTTTCTCTGTTGTTGTACGGACCCACATCTTTTTGTTGTGAGTCTTGTGACTCTCACTCTCTGTACCTCCATAAATTGAATGAAAACTGAAGGAAGTGATTTATAATAAAAAGTAGTTCAAAGAGACTTTCTCATCTTCAAGAATTTTCCAAGAGTTATGGTTCTCTCTGAGGCGAAGCCGGAGTTCGATGCCCTCCACTACACGTTCGCCTCGCGATATGTTCGCGATGTCTTGCCTAGGTTTGGTTGCATCATTACAGATTCATCAGTAAAATTAAAATCAAACTCTTTTTTTTTTTTTGGGGTTTTTTTTCATTATTTTGTGTCCCCTTTTATGATTGTGTGGAAATGTTTATACTGTTAGGTCAAAATGATCAAAGAAACTGTAGATTTGACTAATGCTAGTTGGCGGTCTAAGAAATTATTTTTAGGAAAAAAAATTGTTTTTGAATCAAATTTTCTTTTCCAATTAAAAACATTCTCCAAAACTATTTCTTGGTTATGTTGCTAAAATAAAAATACACATTGAATAATTTTGTGTCGTATTCTAAAAGTTTAACTATTGCTAGTGCTGTATTTTGCAATTGTAGCGAGGGCTATAATTTTCAATTTCAATTTGCATGTTTTTTTCTAAAAAAATATGGGTGTTTTTTTTTTTTCAAGGTTCAAGTTGCCGGATAATTCAATTCCGAAGGAGGCAGCATATCAGATCATAAATGATGAGCTGATGCTGGATGGGAACCCAAGGCTGAACCTGGCCTCGTTTGTGACGACATGGATGGAGCCGGAGTGCGACCGGCTCATTATGGATGGGATCAACAAGAACTATGTCGATATGGATGAGTATCCTGTTACCACTGAGCTTCAGGTGATTTATTTGGGAGTGATTCCGTAGAATATACCCTTGTTCTGTCTATTAGATTTTTACTCATCTTGAATTTATTTGTAGTGTTGCCGATCCGCATAAATTTTCTGTTCACTTCAGATTAATTTAGTTTAGTTTTTTTTTGGATCAGTAGTCAACATGAAGGAAGGGTTTTAGATTAACTAACTAGTGTACCGCTATCAACGGTGAGAAACCGACCGATAAGCCACCACCAAGTGGCAAAGAAGAAGGTTGGGGGAAGGAGGAGGAGGAGGGAGAGGTGAGAGAGGGAGAAGAAGACAGACAGACAGACAAAGTTTCTATATGAATCACGAAAGAAAACATCTTTTCAGTCGGTTTTTGATAAAATTTTCGTAATTTGATTAATAACAAATGGAGCACAAGGGGCTTTATTTCTTGGCCGTTGTAAATTTCCTTGGTTAGAAAGATACGGGCATGTCAACAGCCCAATCATGTTCCTATTACTTTCAGTTAAGATTTGCATTTTCTTGCAAGAAGCAATGTTCCCCCATGTCTTTTGTGCATTTCCAACTTGGTTGCCGATGTCTTTTTTTCCTCTGCTGTTAGATCAGAAAAATGTTCTATAATTTACAGTTCCGCGACTTTAATGACAGAGATAGTAATTCAATAAATCCTTAGAATTTTTGTTGAAGATTGTTCACCACACAATTACTGATGTGTTACTTTTTTATCTGAGAACTTATGATTCACTGTTTCAGAGCAAAAGATCTATGTCCCCCAAAGGCCAACTGAACTTATCGAAGGAAACAAGTCCTTTTGCTCATTCTAAACGGCATCATAGTGGTAAAATGTTTTGAGAATATTACCCTCAGAATGAAAAAAAATTTAAAAAGAAAACAGAGACAAAAGAGAGCTTTAGACATGACATGAGTTTTATACCAGTTTTAAGTGTTGTTATTTGGGAAATAGTAGCCTTTTTTTTTTCCCTTCCTTTTTTTTTCTTCATCTTTTTTTTTTTGGTGTGGGAGGAGGTGCTTGAGGCGGGGGTTATGGAACATAAACGAATGAAGGGGAAACCTCCAGGACGCTTTTAAGTGAGGTCAGAAGTAACATACCACTGAAACATATGACATGTCTATCTACACCTGCTTCATCGTAAACATATTGGGTTAATAAAAGAAAAGAAAAGAAAAGAAAAGAAAGAAAAGATGATTGACAATTACAGTTCATATTCACTTCTGATCTGAATGTCATCCTGAAGCAGCTGTTATCTTAAAAAGGTGTTTTTACTTATAGAGGAAGCACGACTGGAAATAAGTGTTCTAGCAGCTATACTTTTTTTTTTTTGTTAATTAGGAGTAGTTATGACTTACGAGAAATTTGCTATATGAATTTTCTGTTAGTTTTACATGAGCCAATGCTTGATAACTTAACTGATGCTGGCACTAGATTGGCACATGTGACAGATCATGAATGATCCCTTAAACATTATCTGTTTTTCTTGACAAGCATGAATGGTGTTTTATATTCTATGTTTATTGTTGGTCATTTTCATCTCTGTAAATTGGGAGACAAAACATAATGAACATTAGTATACTCAAATATCAACTGTGAAATTTTGTATTATGATTTATATACAGTATTCTTCTTTATACATTTGATTCATCAAAAAAATTTTGTTGCCTCTCTACAGAATCGCTGTGTGAATATGATAGCTCACCTTTTTAATGCCCCTATTGGAGATGATGAAACGGCAGTAGGAGTCGGAACAGTGGGATCTTCAGAAGCAATAATGTTGGCCGGATTGGCATTCAAGAGAAAGTGGCAGAACAAAAGGAAGGCTGAGGGAAAGCCTTATGACAAGCCTAACATTGTTACTGGTGCTAATGTTCAGGTACAGCGTACCTAAGCAAACTTCCATCAACCATAATGTGGGATTTGAAAATTTAACTTGACATTTGTTCTTTGGCATACCTTATTTTAGGTTTGCTGGGAGAAATTCGCTAGGTATTTTGAAGTTGAGTTGAAGGAAGTGAAGTTAAGTGAAGGCTACTATGTAATGGACCCAGTGAAGGCCGTGGAGATGGTGGATGAGAATACTATCTGTGTTGCTGCCATCTTGGGTTCTACTCTCACTGGAGAGTTTGAAGATGTTAAAATGCTCAACGAGCTTCTTATGGAGAAGAATAAGGAAACTGGGTAGGTATGACCAGTTTGTCGCATACTTGACAAGGAGATCATGTGTTCCTTTAGCCATTGCTATCAATAGTTTTGTGCAAATATGGTTTATGTTCTTGGTGCACGTTCCTTTTAGTAATTCATCCTGATACCGTTACTAAGAATTAACAAGTCACCATTGGGATGACCGAACTTTAATATCAGCTTATTTTTGTGTATTAGTTTATTTTTTGATCAATTTGCTTGTAAAAATTGTTGTTAAATCTAAGTCAATTGGACCTGTTGAGACCGGGATGGTAATTTGATTTGTCATTAAGTCGTTTCTTGCGCTTTCTGTTGGGTTAATAAACTTATTGCTGTATTATATTTCTGGTTTTATTGAGAGTGGAATTCAAGCCCAGTTGATATAGATCAATTTCGCTTCTTTTTCTAATCACTGAGTTGTTACTTGGGGTTTCAAACTTTTTTGTCTTTTATTCTTATGTGTATAAGCCTGTTAACATAATTCTTGTTTGGAACCATTAACATGTCTTAACGTAAATTTAACTTGTCATGATTAACTTCTATCTCTAATGCCAAGCAGGTGGGATACCCCAATTCATGTAGACGCTGCAAGTGGTGGATTCATAGCCCTTTCTTATATCCCGAGTTGGAATGGGATTCCGGTTGCCACTGGTAAAGAGCATCAATGTCAGCGGCCACAAGTATGGTCTTGTTTATGCTGGTGTTGGTTGGGTTGTTTGGAGGAGCAAAGAGGATTTGCCTGAAGAGCTCATTTTTCATATAAACTATCTTGGAGCAGATCAGCCTACTTTCACTCTTAACTTCTCAAAAGGTAAATATCATGTCTTGATGTACTAATTGGAGAAATGCATGCCATTTTCCTGAAGAGACTTTTTGTTTCAATTCTTGCAGGTTCTAGTCAGATAATTGCTCAATACTATCAGTTCATACGCTTGGGATGGGAGGTAGCTAGACCTGGAAACCCTTCCTATCTTTTGCATAGCATAAAATATACTAATTTAGTGATTAACTATATATACCAATTTCTGGTTTAGCATGCACTTTGAAAAAGAAGCCTATCAATTTGTCAAATAATATTAAAAATATTAAAGTTAAATATGTTTTCCTGCTTGATATGTTTGTTCCTCATGCAAGTTTATTTCATTGAATCTTGTTTTTCTTCTCTTTCTGATATTGCTAGAAGTAAATTTCACATTTTTAGTAGAAACATAAAATTGCAAGTTTTGAGTTCATATGCTTATGTTTAACTTGTGGCTTAGGTACAGTTCTGGCTATTCATTCGTTGAGGTTTTCATGTCTCATAAAAGGAAACCATTTTATGACTGATGTTGATCATTATTAATTTATAAACAAATATCCTATTCATAAAAACATCATGAGTAAATATATTCCAAAGTTTGTTGTACTACTAGGTTTAAAATCATACTGAAATGTGCCCATCAAAAGTCTTTAGAAGAAACCTGCACTTAGCCTTTGCCATGTTTTATTGCTAGCTGCATGCCAAAATTAATCCTAATCCAGGCTTATATTTTTTACTACCCTCGAATATAATATCATCCCGACAGGGGTACAAAAACATTATGGAGAACTGTATGGAGAACACAGAGGCTCTGAAGGCAGGCATAGAGCAGACCGGCAAGTTTGATGTCCTCTCCAAGGACATTGGTGTCCCTCTTGTTGCTTTCGCACTCAAGGACGGCAGCAAGCATACGGTATTCGAAATATCAGAGAGTATGAGGAGGTTTGGTTGGATCATTCCGGCATACACCATGCCCGCAAATGCTGAGCACATAGCCGTCCTCAGGGTGGTGATCAGAGAGGATTTCAGCAGGAGCCTTGCTGACCGACTCGTGTCTGACCTGAAGAAGGTCTTGTTGGAGTTGGAAGGACTTCCAAGCCGAGTTGCAGCAATTGCTCACGTCACGGCTGAGAAGAGTGATGATGGGGTTGTCGTTAAGAAGAAGAGCATAACCGAGATTGAGCGGGAGATCACAACATACTGGAAGGCGCTCGTGGATAGGAAGAAGACCAGTGGGGTTTGCTGATGTCTTATTGTCGAAATATAGTATATAGATTCTATAAGGGAAATTATGGATAATTATGAATTTTTCTGATGCAGACTTAACCGTGAACTGTCATACTTCCTGATATGTTTTGTTGGTCTGTGTGCTATCTGAACACTTTATGCATCTGCTTGTTAGTTTCACCTTTGTTGGCGAATTTGTACTTGTTATTTCCAGATGGTATGTTAGTTATGTGAAATATATATATTAAGAAGATTCTGTGCAAAATTTCTTCTTTCACAGGAAGAGAGCTCTGTACATATGTGATCTCTCAAGCAAAGGCCTTTACCGGTGACGACCTCTCAGCAGGAGTTTGTGAAATTGCAGGTTATCTTCACTGCTGGTTCATCAAATCATATCGCCTGAGGTTTCAACTTAAATTTGTTCCTCCTTTTTACTCAGGCATCTGCATCCCTTTTATTCTGAAATGTTTTGCTTGTCATGATCCAAGGAACTGACATAACTAATATTGATGACATAATATCCAAGTATGGATGCTATATGAAGCACATAATTCTGTATATAGGGAACTCACTAAGCATGAAATCTACTGTAATATTTTAAAATTATTCGTTACAATGTATGATATTTGTACAGAAAGAGCAACGTTTTCAGATCATTGCTTTTATTGGATTACATATTCTTCACCCTTGTTGCATCAATTCATGCCGACAACTTCGTGAATGCATTCACAGGAGAGGAGAAGTGGTAACATCTCCTGCTACATAATCTCAAAGTTTCTCCATTCAGGATGGCAACACAAGCAGCAGCTAATTTTTAGGCACCAAATGTGATGCCTGAAAATAGCATGGCCACTCCTTAAAACATTTTCCCAATTCCATCCTTTCGTGGGACAGTTTCATCGATTTCCATCTTCTGCCACTTGCCCATCATTGAAGCCATCTGTTCAGTTTTGTCGTATAAACCTAGGAGACCTCCGGTATGGATGAAGAGGACCTTCCGCCCCTTCCAGTTTGCAGGGTTCTCAGCCATGTTTTTGAGCATAGTGTAGGCAGCTTTTCCACTGCAAGTGTAGACATATACAAGACCATGAGGTAAAGAGATTACTTCATTTGTTTTAATTTTGTTGATGGTTATGTGATGCAATAAGCCATGCTTTATGGGTCAAAACGTTGGGAATTGAAATATATCGAGGAAACAAAATGTATGTAGCTGAAATGAAATGTTGAGATGCATGAATGGTAGTATGCTGGAGGATACAATAAGAAAGTACTACATCCATAAGAGGTTTTAAGAAGTCAGAGGTGACTCTTATTGAAGAGAAAATGAGGAGAACAGGTAAAGGTTGGGTTGGACTCGTGAAACGGGAAGCAATAGGGGCACCAATAGGAGTAATAGAACCACTTAGGTGCAGAAGTCACCTCTTAATAGAGCTGAATGAAGAACACAGATTCATGTAGCAACCCAAAACGAAAACCAGTGAAAAATTGGATACCCATTGGTAAATTATCTTCAATGAGTATGGTATCTTTGTTGACAACCCAGTTTCAAAAATGTTGGCCAGCCCTAATAGCTAGGCTAGTTAGTTTATTCTAGTGTCAAAACACTCAAAATAGATAATACAATACTTTCAGCTAATTGTTAACTTCGAGTTAGATGATTATAATGGAAATCTAAATGCTGCAACATAAATACTGAACAAATATAAAATTTCACCTATAAACTGGGTCAAGCACAACTCCTGTTGCTGCCGCTATATCTTTAACAAATTTTAGCTCATCGGCGGTATTCATGGCGTAGCCTAAGCCCTTGGCCTGTGAATAATACAAATGTTCACCAGTTTACTCATAAAGGTGATCAAAGAGCGATGTGATTTTTGTCAAAAGAGAGAAGAAATCCTGGTTCTTTGTTGATTCAAAGAAATTATGTAACAGCATATGATGAACACTGAAAATGATATTATCTTTAATTCTAATAACATTATCAAATTTCCAATTTAGACTAGTTTGTTCAGTTTTTGTTTTCGTCATAGCAGAAAATATGTTTCAAGTTGCAGTTGATCAACGCTGGACTTGTCTTGGAAGTTTATTGGGTGTTAAATATCTAGCCTTTATGAATGTGTGCCAAAACTAGGTTCAATGCAACAAATAGAAACAATAAGAATGCAAGACTGCATAAAATATAAATGGCACGGCAAGCATTTCTGTACCACAAATCAGTTTCATTACTCAGTCGTTTCCTCCTAAAATAATTGTCTACTGAACTGTAATATGTCTAAAACATGTCACCGTTATATCCTTACTTCTCAGACAAATAGTGAAGATAAATAAATGAATTCTCGTAGTATATTTGTGGGTTAATCTTAACCCACAGTCTCATTTCCATTTCCATCTCCATTTTCATTACCATTCCTCTTAAAACAACATGAAATCCCGGTAAACACCATTTATATCGAGAACCCTACACACCAAAAGTTTTTCTTCTACCAGCTCAAGAGCCAACCAAATTATTTCCCTCAATTTCACTACCAGCTCCATGCAACTCTCAGTGGCACGTACTTCTAAGGGCCTGTTTGACTTTGGAGCAAGTTTTCTTAAGTGCAATTGTTTTTTTTTTCAGGGAAGCCTCTTAACTCAAAAAACCCAAACTAAGATCCGTTGGCTATCATTGATATTTAATAAACTGTAGTTAGACACCTCCAGAAGTTAGACTTAACTGCATTCATAAGGTCCAGTAAAATTGGAATTTCCAAAATTTGAAAGGGAAAAAAAAGAATAATAAAGTTTGAGCTAACTCTATTTTGTATCTAAATAGAACATAAATTGAACTGAAGTTAATGATTTGCAAACTACAGTTTGCAAACCGATAATTACAACTTAAAATAAACTACAGCTTAAAAAACTTCAAACCCCAAAAGCCATCAATTATTAAAATTATATCCATTTACGAGAAATGTAATGGTATCAGGTTGATACTAACTTGCTAATTCACATGCATGAAGAAACATGATAGACATGTGTTAAATATTACATACTCGAGACATTCTTCAACTTTCCATTCAACTTATGCAAGGTTTGAATGTTCACAGCTACATAGCAGAGTTACTTTGTCAGCTAACTCTTGTCATCCAATTAAATTTGAGGTTGTGCTCCATAAAGGAAGTAACCTTGGGAAGATGTTGATTTGACTGTTGTAGGAAATGGAAGTTAACATGTAAAATAGATAATAATCTTCTTCTGCTTCCAGATATTCGAAGAAGACCATCTCAACACTTATAATCCAGCAGTATACAAAAGTAATATAGCAAAGAAATTTGGAAATTGGCAGGCGTGGGGTCTGTAGTAGCTGAATAAAAGCACTTGATGAAGCATAGCTTCTAGATTGAGATTGTAATATGGCTACTTACATCTAGGATGTTGACTATATCGTGTGAATCTACACGGCCTGAAGCCCATCAATTAGGCCTTGAACAAAGTTGTAGAAGTAATCCGGGTCATCACAAACAGAGAATGCGTAAACCTAGTTTATGAAGGTCTGATTAGAGGAAGTTGAACTCAAAAGCCTATCAAATCCGGTGCAGAGTATCTCATACCTTTGCCTTCAAGCTACTTAGTCTTGATCCTAGAGAAAGGCCAGCAATTGTTCCTCCACTACAAGATTGCAAGAAGAAAACAAGCTTTCTTAGGTTCCAAGCAATAATCGTGAATCCCAAAAGTCTATAAGAAACAAGTAGACAAACTATCTTAAACGCAGATGACAGAGATGACAAGATACAAATTTCACATGAACAAAGCAATAGAATGTGTGTGTACCAAATAAAAAGATGGTTAGAATCATGGTTTAGAGTCTCAATATCTGCCAATGGTTTTAGTATTAATATCGTCAATGTCGGCTATATCGGTCCCGATATCGGTCGATACTACAGGGTCAATATCGATATTGGTGACATATATCAGAATCAGATGATATTCGAAACCATGGTTAGAATATACTGTACTCTGCGCTATGTGGTTCCAAATACGCATATATGGAGTTAATGACCATATGGCATTCATCCTCCAAAAGAACATAGATGTAAACAGAACTAAAAAATTTAAGCCAAATCTCACTCGTAAAATATAGTGGGCAGCATATGCATACTGAGGACTTCACATGGTATCACTTGGTTTGACAGTTGGCTACAAGTGATTCTTGCTTCAAACAAGAGTAGTTGACTGGAATCAGAACAAGGAAAAAATGATAAGGATTGTATGAGTGTGGAAGCTAGTGTCTCATTTAGATTTGGAATAAGACTGATCTGGTAAGGTTAGGATATTTATATTATGTTATCGGTCTCTTTTATAAATGCCGAAATTTGTTAGCTAAGTTGCTTAAAGCTTAATATTACCTTAATTTCTCTTGTAAGCCTGCGCAATTAAAGGCAAGCGTAGTTAATTAAGATTAGTTGCAAAAAATTGGGATTATTTCTGTGGAGTTTCAGTAGGTCAGGTTATCATCAATAGGTTTTTAGTAGGTCTATTTTGTACTTTGAGTTTAACTGAGTTATTATTTTAATTGTGTATAGACTCCTTAGAATTTATGTAATTTTCTATTGATCTGATGAAAATTTAAGCATATCCAATCTCTGATTATGTTGACAAACTTCCATTGTGCCATCTCTGAGCCCCATGCTTCTCTTACCAGTTGCCCTAATGCCCTGCACCATGGTCATTCTAAACAAAAGGGGCAAAAATAAAGCAGGACCAAAAAGGATACAAGTAACATGCAGGGCTTCACACTCAAAAAGGGAAGCAAGTAACTCATTTTTTTTTAATTACCCACCAATATCAAACCTTTTCAGTCTTCTTTTGTACAGGACCATGTAACATATATGAAATCTCAAGACATCTCATGGTGAAATTGAAAATAACAATACATGTTATTTAAAAATCAACATCATCTAAGCCTGCACAAAATTTTATGATTAGCTGGCAAACTGAGATCAACCCTCTTAATCTACATCAGTGCCAAATTCCCTGTCAGGAACCTATAAACAGGAGAAGGACTTCCTGTAAATCCTAAAAGGCCTACTGGCAGGTAGGAAAACCTACCTAATCGTTCATATAGTTAAAGCTCATGTAACCATGCAGTCCTCTAAATTTCTCCTATGCTATGAGTCCAGAAGAAGGGAAAGATGAAAGAACTCCTACAAGAAACTACATTCTACTCCAAGGCATAGATAAAGGCAAAGAGCCAAACACACATTTAAACATGCATTATAAACTGTGATGCTAATGCTATCTAGTTACATATATCAAACCTTACATTTTATCTAATGGAACCAGGTTACGCCAAGTTGACTTATTTTTTGGTTCGAGTCAAAGCTAACACTGTCATTTTGGGTTTGTATATTAAGTCACAACCTATAAGTCTGAGCAGCCAGTTTTTTCAGCGTTGCATTATTTAGAAATGTAGTAGGGACTCCACAGATCGATCATGCAAGAAAGTTCTGACTTGAACAGGAAAAAGGGTATATGAACCAGTTATCTAGGATGAGTAGGCAATTACCTGCCACATGCAACAACAATATCATCAAATTGAAGTTTACCACAACTTGTTTGAGTTTGCTGCTCAATCTCCCTTGTTGCTTCAATGTATCCCCTGCAAGAGTCCATATTAAGTTTACAGGGGAGAAAAAAGAGCTATAAATATGTAAGTATACATCAGCTAAAGAACAGTTTCCTTGAGATCAAAGCTCCACATGGTAAGAAAAAAGATAGTCGGAACTAATTACATACGAATACAGTTATATAATTAACAGTTGAACCATATTATGCAATCATATAACGGTCTTTAGGAAAAAGAAAAGAGATAACTACAGGGACTCCTATATACATGGCAACAGCTGATAAATGCGAACATAATGAACAAAATGAAATGTCAAAAGTTTAAATAATTCGTCACTCTCAATATGCATCAGCTCGGTTGGTATTTATCAGAAGGATCCAAACATTTTGACCTCTTAAATTCTCCGGCTTGTAAAAAGGTGGGCTTTTGCCAGATCTTTTTTCTATTAAGGACTTAAGCATGATTCGGTGGTTGAGTTCACCTGTTGGGCTTCTCATTTTTGGGTTGTAATTAAGAAGACTTAATATACTTGCCAAACCATAGTTTGGATGGCCTTGATATACTGGGGTACAATCTTCTACATAATTCTAAGAAAGGCATTGCTTAGAGGACTCTTGTAACTTCATCATAGGTAGATATGTTGATACGTGCCTATACAAATTGGCAAGCCACCCATGCCCCTACCTTACCAACAGAAAAGAAAACAACATGTCAACAAAAGACAAACAAAAGAAAACAAAAGAAAAAGAAGAAAGAAAGAAAATGGAGGAAAGAAACCCATATCATACTATGCTGGAGTTCCAAAATGATAAAGAATAAATTGTAGTATCTGCAAATACAGTTGACATAAGAAATATGAAGAATTGCCAAGAGGAATATAAACTGCTTAAACACAGCAGAACAAGGGCATTATAGCATACAACATACCAAGTTCCTAGGGAGTTTGACCCACCAACAGGAATAACATACGGCTTTCTCCCTTCGCCTTCTAGTCTCTTTTTTAAGAACTCGGCAAGATTCTGTGGTCAAAAAATAATATTTACCGATAGCAGATTCGAAGTAGAACATAAAGTCTAGTGACAAACATTATCATTTTGATGGAGAACTAACTGAAAGAAGATCAAGGTATCCACAAAGGAAATAACAAGGAATACATTCTCTAAGTGAATATGCTTAACATGTTCAGTGGATTGTTTATTTCCAGCATCACAGCAAAAAGTTACATATTGATAATCTTCAGTGATTTGGAGCACAAATTTGAACAGAGTTTCATATAAATGAGCAACTGGAATTCCTTTCATGAAGCAATTGGAGCTTTCGATCTAAATCTCTCTGTTTTGTATGACAGAGAAGACTTTACATTTTATCTTACTAACTAGGTTAAATTTTACAAAGGAGACATTGACATTTTCAATAATGGAATTTCAAATGTGTCAAAGGCTCAAGCATAAATATCTACTGAGGAAAGTGATCAAATCAATTTTGCAAAAAATATTACCACAAGTGGAAGGTAAACGGGGGTAATAGAAAGGAATATAACAAGACTGTTTAACTTGCTCTTGCAACCAACTTGATCGCTCGGGTGTAATGGAAAGGAATATAACACGACTGTCTAGCTTGCTCTTGCAACCAACTAAATCGCTCAAGATAAATGCTGACGGAGCCTGGGTTTCAATTCAGAGAAGAGATGAATGAGTTTTTGCTACTAGAGATTGGTTAACATTAGGTAACTCAATGTTGCTATAGCAGATCTAGCGGATACAAAACTAGATAACATGATTAGTGGAACCTAAAGGATTTTTTAAGCTTCAGAAGAACTTCCACGTAACTAGATATAAACTCCATATCGTTAGCTAAATGAATCATAGATGGGAGTGTTCGGTCACTTATGAATCAGAAAAACAAAATTTAGAGCTGTTTCACAATTGACAGACCAGATCTAAGCAAAGGATTACATGCACATAGCAAATACTGCAGGTTAGCTCATTTTCTAATCTTGGGGCAAAGGAAAGACAACTAGCAGCAGAGAACTCTTCCAAGAGGACCTATGAAAATGAGATTGATATATTTGAGACCTTGATTGTGTCAGTTGCGAAGAAAGAGAGAAAATAAACTAAAATCAAAGTAACAGGAACAAATAAAGAAAAATGAGAAAAAAAAAAAAAAAAAAAAAAACAGAAAACATATTCACACTCTAATACCAAGAAACTAGTTCTTCCTAATTAATAATTGGTAAGATGAGTTAAAATAGGAGGGAAAGCTGATCTATTATTATTATTTTGAATATAAAATATGTAAGCTATAATATAATTAAAAATGAGAATCAGTAGGAGCAATAATAAAGGTCTGCTCAACTAAACAAGTTGCAACACACATTCAGTTTTTCACTGCTTACTTTATAAATCAGATTTGATGAATCTATATGCAGTTAGAAGTTTCACTTTAAATTCAAAGTAGTTTATGAAGAACCAGCTTAACAAGGAAGACAGGAGCTCATTCTCTATTCATAAAATTGCAGGCTGATGGGAGATTTCTTTTCACACATTAATTTATCAGTCAACAATGATTATAACTAGTAGGCAATCACAGGGACTAAAACTTTTTCATAAATAAACAAAAAATAAAGATAAATCTTTTGTAAAAGATTGAATGTCTAGCCATCTAGATTATTTGTGAATCGAAGTGGCAAAGAGAACTATCCCCACTGGAAGACCCTAACACTACAATGTTAGGTAACAGATACATAACTGAATTTCTATTAGAAATATACTCCTCACATGACTATCAATCCAGTAAAATAAAGCAAAAAATAAATGAAAACATGAATATTAAAGACCAAAAGCACAAGAGCACTTACCACGCTACCAATTTTGGCATATTCTTCTTTGAGACAAGTTCAACATGAGCCCCTACTAATCTCTCAACAAGGAGATTGCCAGTCAGACCAGGATCTTTATCCACAAGAACCTGAATCATTTATGTAACAATGTAGTCAATTGTAATGCAACATTGGGCAATATTTGCAATCACGTTAATAATAACCAAAAAAGCCTGTTAGGAGGAGGCACCTTGGATGTGCGTAGGATTAGATAACAATCAAGATTCAGATATCTTGCAGCCACAGCAGTTGCACGACAATGGTTACTCTGAATACCTCCCACAGTAATAATGCAGTCTGCACCCTGTTCTACGGCATCCGCCATTAAGAATTCCAACTTCCTGACTTTGTTACCGCTCAATTGCATTCCTGAAAGATCATCACGCTGTATATATGTATTGAAAGATGTCGTCAGTTAACAGATATGAACAATGATTACGCCAACAAATAATGATGGCAATGTGCAAAATTCATACACTGCATGCTCATAATTACTCAGTGGTAAAAACACAACAGGTAATTGACTGCAGCTAGTTGTACCTTTATCCACACTTCAGTATTTTCTGGAAGATTAGGAAGGTTCCACTTGTGAATAGGAGTAGGAAGCTGATAATGAAAACAAGTCATAAGAGCAAAATAGTAATGAATAAGCCGATAGGCAATGAAAAATTAAGATATGTGTTCTCTACATAAGCATGGAAACAATTCGAAGTAAAGATGTGGCGTACAAGAGAAGTGAAATAGATAGCAGGCTCATGTCAAGCAGTGAAGATTTATGAAAAATCCAAAACTATTCAATTATGAATATGTTTGCCAGTGACAAGTTTAATGCCCGGTTTAACATTTCAATAAATTTTTTTTTTGGTTTGGGGGTTGGGGGGGGGGGGGGGGGGGGCAAGCCCATGACAGATTAAGCTAGATATAGTTAGAAGTAGAAGATAATTATATGAACTACATATTCATCGTGGCATGTTGGTACCTAGATAATGCTTAATGGTAGAATTTATCAAAGAAATATCAACTTTAATTCCAAAGTTAAATTTTTGGCAAAATTCATTAATTATTTATTTTCCTCAAGGCCTTTTGTAGCATTTTTTTCCTACTTGCAACTAGCTATTTTAAGGAAGACAATTTTTTCAGAGTTTCTGGTGATATCTAGTTCTACCCAGACATTTGTATCAGTAAAACATAAAAAGTGAATAGTCAAATAGTAGATATTTACTTTATGCTATATCAGACTAATATTTGCATAGATATATCAATTGTCTATTTGCTTCACTAAAACTGCTCTATTCAGACAATATATCCGAATTAACACTCAAGGTTTCTCATTCAAGAACCATAGGGATTTCCATTGGCAAATCATGGATTCTTCTTCTTTTCTGCATCACTTAATATTTTTCTCTCTTTTACTTTGTTTTCATTTGTCAATAATTCAGATCTCATTGCTCATACTGACATATTTTCCTCATTTAGTTCTACAAACAATTCAAGATAAACCTACACCATAAACTATAATCAAATCACTTCTCATACATCCTGTCCTTCATCACTGAGCCTGAAATTCTTTCTATTTGGTTCCTTTTAATAACCTTCATAAAGCCAAATCCTGTGAATTTATACTACAAACCTTATAATCTTACCATTAACAATAAATTTAATGGTAAAAGAAGATCCTTCCTGCTATTACTTGATCAAATATTTTTTTTCCTCCCTCTTTCTCTCAAGCCTTAAGAGGTTTAACAGTGTGTGACCCTCAATTCCACCTTGCTTCCTACTTCACCATCCGATCGGAATCCTTTTCTGGATTTGCTCATTCTCCACTGTTCGTAACCACATCACAGAAAATGGAGAGAGAGAGAGAGAGAGAGAGAAAGAATCTTTATCTCAACCATTTCCAATGCAAATTTGATACCTTGTATTTGGATACAATCAACTTAATCCAGACATAAAATGTGACCCCTCAAGTCTCATCTAATAATAAATCATCACATCACAAGAAATCATCTTTTCAATCCAAATGCTTTCTTGGTTTTGCTCCTTTCTAATTTCTTGAAGTTCAATTCCTTTAACTTATCTAAGCCTGTTGAAACTCACCAAAAAGGTCCAAACTTTACCAGTACTATAAAAAAAAAAAAAAAATTCTTTTCCTGAACTCGTCCTCTCCAAAAAGAGAGAACAAAATCCTAAAAATGTTAACTTTTTTCCAATTTTACTGCTACAGATCAAAAAAACGAGAGGGAAGAAAAGGCTTACATGACCAAGAGAGTAAGTGCTGGAGGGAATTGGATTGAGATGCGAAGCCCAAGTTGGTGGCTGATAAGGCTTCTTTGATAAGAACGCTCCAATTTGATCACTGGGCGCTGTGCCTTCCATTAGAACAGAAGCGATGGTGCTCTTTCCTCTTCGAAGATTTGGGAGGAGAGTAGCGTTTGAAGCAGCGGCTGCAGAGCAAATGGAAATGGCCGGCCGGAGAAAAAGAGGTGAGCTCATTTATTTATATAATAAGATTGATTTCATCTTGCAGTGAGCACTGTAAGTGAGGAGGAATATTGCATTTTGTAGCCCTCGAGAGAGAGAGAGAGAGAGAGAGAGAGAGAGATTTTAGCATATTTACCACTATAGAATTGAAATTTGCATTTAATAGCATCTCAATTCTTAACTTTCTTTTCTCTCTTTTTCTTTTGTCATTTTATTTTAATAAATGAATAGCCTGATCTTGACCTTTGAACGGTTGAACAAGAGGTTGCATTGCCCGAAGGTTCAAATTTTTGAACTTACCAAATTTATTTCTCCTTTAATTTCTACTTTCTTCTTTTTGTTTAATACTTTGTAATCTAACTTTTTTTTTTTTTGAATAATATTCTTCTAACTCAAGTTTTCCAACTTAAATCTAATTAAAAAGGATCGGATTGCAAGGCCACATCCTTCGTTCTTGGGGCTCAGATTGTGAACTTGAGTTAGAATAGAATTGTTTTCCTTTTTCTACTTCTTTTATTCTTCGTGACTGAGTTTCCTTCTTTCTTTTTTAACTTATTTGAAGGTTTCAAGGGGCTGAGGGCATTTTTTTCGATTTTCCCCCTCTGTTCACAGTGATGTAATATTGAGATTCTAATCTTTATTTTGTCATAGATGTCTCTTTCAATGATGCCTTCAATGTAGATGTTTTCAATAACTCATGAATAATTTATGAAATTTGTGTACTCTGCAAATTGATTAGTAGTGTAAATTTGCTAAAATTAAAATCAATGGCCTTTTGCATACCCGTTCCTTGAATTTTGATCAGTTTTATATTAATACCTTATATCTGTAAATTTTCTTTTTAGTCCCTCAAATCCTATTAGTTGTCCAGGTCCTCATTTCAATTCTCAACAGAGACGATCACACAAAATTCCCCTGCATCCTGCCAAAGGAATCATCATCAAGCTTAAGCTGAAGATATACAGATAAGAGAACAATACAAAATAATGGAAACTTTTTATAACTTATCTCCAACTTTTCTCTAAACTAAACTTGAACATAAACTTGTGTACATGTCTGATATTTATCATAGTAGGATTGTTATACATCGTGTGTTGGGCTCACTTGGCAGATAGTAGATACAATGTACAGTTACAAGGAGATGGAAAATCATTGGACAATTGTTATACACATGCATCACTAAAGTTGTTTATTAGTTTATACACCTCATCTAGTAATCAAACCAACTGAAGGGAGGTTTTCTCTTGTAACGTGACTCATATAAAAGCTTTGTCAGTTTGTCCTCATCCGCGAGAGAGAGAGAGCAGTGTCGATCTCTTCTTTCTTTTTCTCTCTTAGCTCCCCCTCCTTCGTCCTCTTTTTTCTCTCCCTCATCTTCTTCCTGAGTGATCGGTCAATTTTTCATCGACATCGGCGATATATCCTAACTCCAAGACAAAGTCACACCTTATAATTGTTGCGTGGCATTTTATCACTCTTTCTCGCTTTTTGCAGTTTGCCCTCTATTTTTTGGGGGCAAAGGCATGTCTTCTAAATTTTAGACTGTGTAAGAGTTACATATCAACTCTTTTTTGAGTTATTGTTTAACACCAAATTCCTAACTTCAAGGGTCAAACACAGCCGAGAAGATCCGATCAAATATTTTGGGTTTGCTTAAGGTGAGTCATGCGGTCTCCAACGTTCTCCTTGGTGCTCAATGCACGAGACCTGTTCGGGAAAATGCCGCATCCAACTCAGTCCAGTCTGCGCGACTTGGTGCTGTCCCGACAATAGCAAACCCTACATGCCAATGCCGCTGTTAAGGGTGAGGGCCTCATGTGTAGCAACTATTACTCGAGACCACCGAGGCCAGGTAATCTCTGTTTCTGCAGCGAGGATCACTAAGTAGCCAGAATTTGTTGAAGTTATGGCGATACTCTTGGGAATCAAAGCTATTGCTAGCCTAGTCGAAGGTGCAGAATGTGGCATGTACACCGATTCGAAGTTGGTCCCACGGTGGATCAACAACATGCGCTCGTTTTCTTATGAAAAAATTTCTATTGGATATGTTCAATAAGAGCTCATGGACACGTCTATCCTCATCCCTCATCCCTGTACTGCGAGGAGAGCTAACCTTGATCAGAAACTGTTCTTCGAATAATGCCGCTGTTCCTATTCCCGCTTGCTATACTTGATGAGATCAAATGCCTCTGTCGTCAGTTTTTGTGGGCACGTTCCGGCAACAAGCGAGGGATGCATCTTGTATGTTGGGATGAGGTTTGCAGAAGCAAACATGATGGATTTGGAAGACTATTTGTGATTCGTGGATTTTTCTACTCCCAATCAACAAGCGGCCTACCTTTATTAGTATTGTCATTCCTCTTGAAGACCTACAGGCTGTTGAGTTCGTTACTCAGGGTAGAGTTTGGGATACTTGTTAGTTTGCTGTAGATTGCTAGTCTTCTGATGATATCTCAAATTGAGTTGATTCCTCTGAGCAGGCGACTGTTAAGTTGAATGTCGAACAAATAGTCTCACATCGGCTAGATGAAATAGTCTCACATCGGCTAGATGTGACAATGATCTTAGATATATAAGAATTTGAGCAACTCCACCTAAAAAGATAGTCTAGATAGTCTACTTACAAGGGCAGTGGCTATTTCCTCGTTTGGTAAATTTTGATTTTTGGACTTTATGCATGGGAATTTATGAAAAAAATTATTCTCCTTGTTAGTTAAATTTCTGAAATAAAAACACTCATTCAGATGATTCCTAAGAATTAATTGCATTATCCCAAGTGCACCCAAGAAGCTGGATATCAATCTCAAATTTAGTCCTGTGATATCATAGCAACTTCCTTTAAATCTTTTGCAGCACATTCTCTTCCTATTTCACACACAAAAAATATTTTTTGAACTCTCGTATACAATTATCTAACTCTCGTATTCATCGACGGCCGAGGATAACAATTCTTCCTGAATTTTCTTTCAGCCTCAACATAACAGAAATGGTATACTCTTTCCATTCCACACAAAATTATAAGAGAGAAGGTCATGCAGATTACAAACGTAATATATGAAAATTTAGAACTCCCATGTATCAAAACGTCTTATTTCAAGCAGCATATGCATGGACTGTAATTTGAGAAGAACTGGCACGCGATCATCGTGACTTATCATGGAAACTTTGAGAAGAATGAAGCCCTTCTATGCGACGGGTAGCCTGAGATATGGCATAGTGGGACGCGCTGTAGGCAGCGAAATAAGATGTCACAGCGAGCTGCGCAAACTTTGGGACGACATATGCTGTAAGCACCAAAATTAAATCATAAGTTCTCTGTTATTTTCATTGATATGAACAGAAAAATCATACGCACATGCACGCACATGCACATACACAAATGGAACTGAAAAGAAAGAAGAGTAAGGGATTAAGAAGCAAACTGGCCGAAAATGCAACATGTAACCGTTGATATAAGGTTGCAGAGATTAGGAGAGGCATAAAATGGCATGGATCAAGTAGTTAAAGCTGACTATGAAAAAGCATAAGTGCATAAAATGGCATGAATCAAGTTTGTTAAGGCTACATTTTATTCGAAACCTCACCCTCACTTGGAATTTTCTTTTGGAAAATAGTACATGAATGAAATTTGAGAAGAAGATAGGTCAAGAGTAGGTATGAGATCTCATCACTTAGTTTTCTCCAAATACAACCAAAGATCTTCATATGACAACCACGTATATATCTTTAAAATATATTCTAATGTCTTGGTGCGAGAGAAAGACTAAAGCTTTCTAGTATGAGAGAGAGAGAGAGAGAGAGAGAGAGAGAGAGAGAGAGAGAGTTGATGGGTTCAATTTTGATATAAAAATGAGAGTTGTTATTAAGAGGTGAAGAAGGGCTTTTTGATCTAAAATTTGAGTCACGCGCGAGATAAACAACAAACTAACAAAAGTTTAAGAAACTAATGGAAGTGGGGTACTGGGTACCCATTTTGAGGGGAAAAAAAAAGTTCGGTACCCATTTTGAGATTTCTTCAAACCTCGGGTTACCTTTTGCAATTTACCCACAAAAAAAAAAAAATGAAAACTGACTCGATTTCAGTTTTTTGCTTTCTTTTATTAAAATTTTGACCAGTTTTGTGTTAATTTCCATAGGTTTTGTTTCAAGTTACAGCTTCAGTTTCACGGTTTCAACATATAAACATGTAGGCATCTTTGATTCCTTGCATATACACTGCACATAAAACACACAACATGAACATGTTAGCTCAATGAGTGTTATATTAAGAGGAAAGATCTTTTGATACTCAAAGTAGTTATTATTCAACTAGTTAACCCAAAACTAATCCAAATTAAATGAAAATCATCAAATTAAAGTTAAATTAAGATTAAAATCAAAGTTAAATTAAAAATTTTAATTATAATCCAATTATGACAAATTAGGAACTTAGGATATACTGATTTTGTATAGCATAGAAGTTAAAGAGAGATGAATATTTTAATTAGGAACATTATATTTTCCTCTTTTTCATTTGTTTTGAATTGTAGACTTCATATGTTCATTCAAAGCTTTCTAAAATTGTGAACCTGACAAACGCCAAATGCATGCTCGCCAAAAACTTAGCGAAATTGAAACTTCATTTCAGTTTCTAACCGATACTCATTGAGACCGAGATGAAACAGCTGAAACCGAGATGAAATCGGCGAACCTCATATCTTGTAAATAAAGCAAGCGCATGGTAGTTTTATGGGGAAACAATGAAAATTCATGTTTTCCTTTTTCTTTTTAGTCAGTGAGCTGCGATTATCGAACTGGCTTGAGAAGACCTAAAAAAATTTGCAAGATTTCCTCAAGAAGCAACTGATACAAACTAAATATGTGGATTGATTTGAAGATGAGCCACATTGAGAATGCTACCAAAAACTTGATATTGAGGCAACCGCTACACAAAAGAATGCCAAAAGAAGTTTGAAGGTAAGTTGTGGATGAAAATATAGAAAGAAAGAAAGAAAGAAAAAACTTGACATATGGAACAGATTTAGAGTTCTAAGAAAGATTCTTCAAGGATTTTCTCATGAAGCAAATATCAAAAGATAATAATTAAAGGATAATAAGGAATAATATTTGTATTTGTGTTCTATAAACTGCATTTCATGGCTAAATGCACACTTAAAGAGGATAGACCTTTCGAGCTAAACTCCATAAAATCTCAGTTTGTAGTCTAGCATATGGTTCTCATTATTACAGAATCTTACCTCCAAACACAGCGCCAGCTCCAGAAAACAAAAGTAGTGGCGGAATCTGGTATACAAAAAAAATGGTAAATTATTGCAGCATAAATGCCATTTAGTAATGAAGAGACAACTAAATTTACAATGGTCTATCTTAGATAGAAAGTAAGCCCCAATGATGTCAACTAGTGCCTCAAGAAAAAAATGCATGATGTCCCAACTACGTAATGTAAATAAACCTCTTAATTTAACTTCACTAGTCAATATAGTGTTGACCAAGGAACAAAACAAGAAAAACAATAATGAAGAAACAATTCCCCTTTGGCCAGTCAACCAAAACCTACATTTTTGCTAAAGCCATTTCTTTTTTAATTCTATTCTCCAAACATCAGCTAGATCTTTTGGTAACAATTCTTTTTCCTTCCACAAATGTTGTGAAAGGATTCTCATTCTTCCGTTTGTTCTATTATTGCAAAACCAGTAGTCCGAGAGCAAATGGTTCAGAACATAACGTGTAATCAGGAATGAAGATTGGAGATTGTTCATAGAATGTTCTTTTTCCCATTCATCTTCTTCTCTCCAAGGGCTGGATATCAATAATCTTACATTTGAAGCTTGAAAAAGAATTCTCAATCTCTCTTTAAAGATGACATGCAACAACTACAAGAAACTAAGGAAGCAATCCCCCATATACATTGTCCTCTATTAATGTCTCCTGACAATTGTATAGATGCATACGAATTGATATTTTACACCGCTGATCAGAATAATTAAAGTCCATATTTGCACCAGCACAGCAGTAGCAGCAAGTGGGAAGACACCACTGGAAGGTGATACCGTACATCACATGCAAGGGCAAGTGGGAAGCACGGCAAGGATGCTACAGACCAAGATGCATCATGGAGAAGATCTGAGGAAAGAGTGGAAGGGAGGATAGAGGTCAACTGAAGTCGTGCAGCCTCTATGATTGCATTAGGGTTGAAAACCTAGAATGAGGTTAGTACTAGATTCAAAAATTTGCATACTTTTGGCTGGCAGGATATGTCTAGTAAGGTTCCAAGACACTATTAGAATTCACAAAGAGCATAATGGTGAAACTATAAATTATTGTTTCCAATATGTTTTCAGATAGCATAATCTGGTTAGACAACGGAAGGGGATTGGCTTCTTTGGCTTTTATCAAATTCTTTTTGGACTTTAAATATTTGGCTAGAAAGAGGAGTTTCTATGTCATTGTCCAAAAGAAGCTAATACAGCTATGAACATCCAGAAGTAGCCTTCATTAGCCTAGGATTCATTGCCACCCAAATAAATGTTGTTGAATTCTCTAGAGCAGATATTTGGTATCTGTCCATTAAAATATGGGTCGCTAGACTTTGGGCTATTTAAAGTTCTGTATCTATATTTTGATAAATATGAATATTTCATATCCGTCCATTTAGATACAGATTGCTATGCTTCGGACTATTTAAAAGTTCGCATATAGATATTTTGGTATCAGTCTGTTCAAGAGATGGTGGATATAGACACAGATATGGAGTGTTAAGCTATCTGATTACATCTGAACAAATATTTGAGTACAGGTCAAATATACAATAGCATGACCTTGAGCATATAGATAGATTATGCCTATTTAGAAATGTAGTCTAACAACATAATAATCAATATAATGTGCTTTCAAATACTTTCTTATTATAACATAAGGGACTACCAATTGAAGGTTGAAAATATTAATAGAAAACAGATATCTAAATGGATTAGTAAAGTTTTGATGAAAAAATGGCTAACAGTTGAAGTATGCTGCAAGCAATACTGTTTTAGATTTGAAAGAGTCGGGCCAAAAAAAAGTAAGTATCACACCAAACTCAAAATCAAGAATATATTCATAAATGATTGATATTGGGTGAAGATTGCCCCTTCAACAAAGTTGTCTACTTTAATATTTATGGAAACATCTGAACAAGGGATCATATCATCAATATTCCTTATGCTTAGAGCCATACCAGAAAGAACATAATTGTCATAAGTGATCTCAA
>JAVJIF010024737.1:0-118934 GCA_038442645.1 Agave tequilana | reverse complement strand
TCCAAGATTTTAGTCGCTAAATTATTTTAATCCAATATATAATCTTCAATATCATTTTCATAATCCACGAAATTTTGGCAACATCTCCTCTATAATTGAAAGTCTGCCTAATTCTCCAACATCAGCTTACTTATGAAGTTGAAATTTTGAATTCAACAATTCAACTCATATACTAAATACAAGTATCTAGGAACACATTTTTCAACAAAGTCCATAACATAACGTATCCCAAGAGACCGATGTCAAAATCCAGTTTCTGATTTGCATATACATAGATACATCCCAAGTCTACGTTCAAAGTTTTAACATGTACTGGTACACATCTATATACAATATAGCTCCAAAAGTTATATAAAAACATACAAAAAGAAAAGTATCTCAAAAAGATTATCATTTCTTTGACAGATAAGTCTTTTGTCCTTCCCTCGAAGCATTCCATAACTTCAGGCAAAACTTTTTACGTTTATCTCGTCCTTAAAGTGGGTTATAATATAATGGGGTAAGCTCAACAGTGGAGTAAGTGAGTTCAACTTAAATTACAATTTATCATGACATTCTATTTTGTAGTATGCAAAATACAAGAAGATACGTAATCATACTTCTTAATTGTTTTGTGAACATAAATGTCTTAACTAAGCTATCAAATTACTTCAGGCCATTACTCAATATTATCGGTGTATGTTTTATATATAATGAATATCGCGATTTTCTTTATAAACCTGGTAAATTAATACTCCGATATCATGTCAGTAATTATCTTTGTTCTTGATATATTAATCATATAATAGTCATGATTTACGATGTCCATAACACCGTACATAAGTAACATATCCAATACATAATAGAGTACACATACATTTACATGTGTACACCATTCGCGCTCCTCTTCTTTCGACGAATGGATACAACACATATACACACGTATACCATTCGCACTCCCCTCCCTTCGACGAATGGATACAACATGTATAACAAAACATACCACTCTCACTCCCCTTCATTCGACGAGTGGATACAAACTTCTACTTCACCATTAACCTCCGCTAATAATTCCTCCAATTCATCATCCATACACACAAATATGCATATATAAATACTACTTACACATGCACATTCATAGAATCATGCAAAAATCACAATCGGTGTTAGTCATGAGTTTACTCAATTATTGGATAATTTTCTGAGAGTTATTATGATATTATTCATTCACATATATATAAATATGTCACACACAATCAAATTCGTACAATTTCAAGTGCATACACTTCATAGGGATCAATTCATGGGAAAGACAACACTTAATCACTTACTTAGTCACCAGCTTGAAGGGTAATTATAGTTATCAATATAGGTGTCCGATTTCTGATTTTAATATCCACATTTCAATTTCGATTAGGGTTAATAGCATGTATGTTTGAATGTTACAAGTTTAGCATGCGATATAATTTGTGAATGATCATTACCTATACTTAATCATCATTACATGGTCTCATACCTATAATCATGAATCAATCACCATCACTTGGTTTTGTCAATAATCATGAGTAAATTACTATCACATGGTTTCATATACGAATATAAGATATCAAGTTAATCACTAATTTATATTATTAATAAGTTCATGGTCACAATTATGTGATTTCTAACCCACATAGTATTTCCAATTGTTATTAATGCTCTTAACACCTTTTTAACCAAGGGAAGATTAGAATTAGCAACTTCATTAACCACGGTTATTAGTCACAATTATCACATAAATCAAGTCTCATACCTTCATCGTACTGGAGATTAACATTTTTATATTTCACTAAATTTAGAATTTAATTTACTCACTTGGATTGTCGGTTCTCCGATGCTCGACTAGTCAGATTACCGCCACGCGCGAGAATCCTAGTGTACAATTAAACTTGATTTAGTATAAATCATTCTCCATCAATAATTATTATAATTATCTAGAATATTCTTAGGGTTTAATCATCTTAGGGGCTATTTGGTTGCAAGAAAGTGAGCAGAAGTAAGGAAATAGGGAAGTATAATTGCTCACTTCCCTATCTATCCAAACACCGGAAAAGGAAAATAAAAAACCTCTTTTTCTTTTATCTTTTCTCTTTTACACAACCATTTTCTCACTTACAGAGTGCTACAGTTAATTTTGTGGTCATGTAAATCTCATTGTAATAAATTGTAGCACAAAACAGTTAATTTTTTGACCATGTAAATCTCACTTGCATTCTAATTACAGTCTATATTTTATTTTTCTTAATTAATTTTTATTTTAATATTATTTTACGGTCAACTTTGTGGTCAACTTTTCCACTTCCACTTTCACATTACCATCCAAACACCAGAAAAGACAATATTTTTCAAACCACACTTCCCAACAACATCCAAACACCGGAAACTTACTAACCAATTCTCAAGTTCCAAAGAGAATTATTACTACTTCCTCAATTCCTCACTTCCTCCCTTCCACCCTTAACCAAATAGGCCCTTAGATAAGTGCCAAACATGCACTGGTGTGCACGTGCCAGCTGGCCCGTCAGCCGTGCCACTCGGCCCCTTGGTCGCGCACTTGTCTGTGTTCCCGCGCTCTGCGCGCACGCACGCGCTTGTGCCTGGGCTCACGACTGCGCCTGCGCTCGCATGCACCAGCCTACGCCCGTGCCCACGCACCTGCACCCTTGCAGCACCGGCGCATGTGCACCCACAAGCCTGGCTGACCTTCCCTGACTGTCGCCTGCCTGTCACTAGCCTGCTACCACCTCCAGCCGCCACTGACAAGAGAGGGAAAGTGTAAGAAAAAGAGTATTAAGGGGGGGAAGGAGAGTTAAGGTTAAGATTTGAGAGAGTAAGCTAGTGAGATAGAGAGTACGGGAGGTCAAGAGAAACTTAGGGTTGAAATGAGAATTTCCTCTCATTTAATCCCTTTAACTATTTAAACCTTAATTCTCTCATCATACCACCTATCCAATCCAAATCCCCATGTCTTTACAAACCCACCACCACATGATTACTAGCCACCTCATGCTTACCCTCATGTTACCCTTAATCTCCTCATTATCAATCATTTTGTGGGGGTGTATGGGGTAAATTCCCAATGGACATTTACCTACACTCAATTTGATCGGATTCGAGAAAGAAAATAATGAAACAATCGCAAAGACATAAGATTTTACGTAGAACCCAATTGGAAAATACCACGGAGAGGAGGGAAAATATTCACTATTTTCAAAAGGCTACAGCGATCTCTCTTCTTTGTTTTCTTTTTTTCTCTCTTTTTTGTCTGTCTTTTTCTTTCTTTTTTTTTTTCTTCCCTGTTCAAAGGGTCTCTCAATGTATTTATACACGGAGAGTCTTCATTGGAGTGCGGGTTATGCGAATTTTCATAACCGCATGATCTACACATGATTTCTTCGTAACTGTAATATCCCTAGTCAATAATACATATTATATATTTTTTTTAATAGTTATCTGATTTTACTTATTATTTTATTATTAATTAACTTGGTTTATGGCTTATTATTGTTGTTGTTGTTATTAATTATTATTATTGATGTTACTATTATTTCATTATTATTATTATTATTATTGTTGTTATTATTATGATTATTGTTATTGTAATGCCCCGCCCCACCGGGAACGGAGACGCTACTGCAACGTACATACCTAAGGCAGAAATACTCTCACATACGTATCAGTACAGTCAGAAATCAGAGACGGAAGTACAGTGGTAATATACATTCCAACATTACAGTCCAAGTACAGTGTTATCACAACATGTGATCCAATATTACATGAATATCACATCACTGGATCGTACAAAAATATGAATTACAGGAGATTTACATGATATGATACTGGTAGATGCTTACGAGCGGGAAAGAAATCTCGAGAGCTTGACTAAAAAAATGAATCAAGAGGATCCACTATTAGGTCTCCAAGCCTATGCCAAGTTCCGATCCTGAGACTTGCTACGCTTCTGCTACGAATTTCGATCAGCAACAGGGACTTACCAATGTCCAAGCTTCAGACTCTGGACATACAAGTCCAGGGCTGTCAGAATGCAACCCAATGAGTACATAAGAATGCCAAGTGGCGTGTGTAAAAGCAAATACACATGTACATGACATAAATAAAATTACGTGAAAACATGTTTATGCATGCATAAAATCATGTTTAATTCATATTAATGAAAGCATATGTAATTCATTAATTGTATATGTATAATGTAAATGTAGAAAAACCAATTGTATAAACTCAATCTCTAGATCCATGAGATTAGTACGTCGAGGGAATAATCCAAACAAGGAAACTCTCATCTATATACCATCTACCTCACTTCACCATCAACTGAGCGTATACAACCAGAATTGCTGATCAGTAAGTATGGCAACATAAATGTGATCTGTAGTTCCAGTTTTCTATCAGTAGTGTTCCAGTGTCAGGGGAATCATTTATGTTTGAAATTCTTGTACAGGTAATTGTCAGGATAACTTAATTATATAACAATAATAATAAACAGTATTGATTATTATTATAATTATTCCTCTTCAGTGTCCATACCACTGGTAGCTCATACTAGAGTTTATACTTCCACCAAAGCACATCCAGATTCTAATATACGGATACCATTGTCCGAACGTGGGAGTGACTGAAAAATATCCGCTCCTGACATTATTATAATCAGATAATTAAGCTATGTTAGGTGTCAGGTAAAGTACAGTATTAGATATTATACAATAATGAATATAAGTACTGCATGGCATTTTAATCGTCTCCCTACCAGTATCTGATTAGTCTACAGTTCTGCATTATTATATCACATTTTCCCACCGATTTATGAATAAAATGTCGGTCTAAACCGTGTTTTGATCTCTCTTACAAATAATCAAGACAAGGAGGGCAAAAGGGTAAAAAGAGCTTAATTATACCCATTTTTGGGTAATTAATCCGCATTTCTTGAAGGCCAAGTAAGGTTTCTTGTAGAAGATACATTGAACCTAAACCATTGCGCACGTCAGACGAATATACGGATGAAAATACCCGAATCGGAGCATATCTAGAATGTCCCTGAAGCGCCGCGAATCCCCGCACCAAAACCAGGGACCTAGGTCCCTTCCTGGTTTTGCCGCGGAAACGCGGCAATAACCGCGTTTTCACGGAAAGGTGGTGGGCCACGCGTCGATCTTCGACGCGTGGCCTTGTCTCGTCTTCTGAAACTTCCTTTTGCCTATAAATATGGCAGGGTTTAGCCAAAACGCAAGCATATTTGGATTTAGGCTAAGTTTTTTATCTTTTAATGTAGGGTAGTGTAGGTGTTCTTCTTTTATTTTGTATTTTCTTTTCTTTTTAGATCATATATTAGGGCAGAGAGATTCAGATAGAGATTGATGTAATAGATGGTGATAATCTATATAAAGGTGTCTCCTTTCTTCTCCATTGTAATCTTCTCCATCTTTTAAATGATGCTTAGCTAATCTTTTCTTCTCATGGCAATCTGACTACTAACTATTAACCATCTAACCACTTACTTGATAAACCACATGAATCTAATAGCCTCTACAAGGTCTTGCTCTTGCAAGAGCCATTGATGGCTCATGACGATGGATTCTAACATTCTAACATTCTAACACTAAATCCACTAACTTGCTAACTTGCAAATGCTAACTTTATTCCATGCTCACCTCTAACCGATTTTGATGATTTAATAGTAGCTTGCAACTTGTTATGTGGTATGGATGTGTTGTTTGAATGTGGAAGCACAATCTTATGGGCCATGCTCTGTATCGTCTCTTGAAGCCAAGGATTAGTGATGACCAAGGATCCATGTGAGGCAACTATCACTAAGAGGTTAGCATGGTTATTGGATCAATTAGTAGTTAGTAGCCATGAGTTTTGTTTTATCTTGTTTTAAAAACTAAATCCAAAATCTTTTATCATTTTCCCATTGTTGTTTTTACCATCCTCTTAGTTCACCTTTGTTTCATCTTCTTTTTGTTTTCAAACCACTTCTCTTTTGTTTTCACATGACGTTTTCATAATCTTCTCACCTCACTTCTTCTGTATTTCTTTTCTTTTATTTTCTTTTACTCATTCTTTACAAAGAAGAGTTTTTTAACATAACACGTGAATAAAAACTATTAATGCTTCTATCGCCTCCCGTCCCTGTGGATTCGACCCGTTGAGCCAATGCTATAACGGAAGTATCGAGGAAACATTAGCACACATATACATTTTCATTGATTTCATAAAACACACGTTTTCGAGTGCTGATTCCGTCCCGATCAGTATCTCACACTACTCGCAGTCCATACCTGAGTCTATACTCTAGTAAAACTCACTCAGATCTAATATGTGAGTATCAGTACCTGAACAAAGGAGAGACCAAATATCATATACGTTCCAAATATTATTATTGTTGAGTTGTTACATTCTTATTGTCATCCGACCCATATGTCTCGGTATATGTTTCTAGGACACATACATTCACATATGAATAAGACGAGTTAGTTTGAAAACTGATGGGGATCAACTGTATCAGGTTCATAATAGGTCTCGTGCATACCCGGGACAACGGCCTCAGGACATCTGGGTTTGGCTCCCAGAACCGGCCGCTAAGCCGTAATAATAACATGAATGGATCAGGTCAGGGGTGCCAGTTCACCCCAACCGATGCCTTGTGGCTCAGGTGGATCCGAAACAGTAGTTGCAACATCGAACCATTATGAAATCGTACATATTGAAATCATCAGTTTCCCTCAGCCCCAATGTATGTTGAGTAATTTATTATTACAGGTTGTCCAGTGTACAGTAAATCATGATAAATCATTTACGGGGATCAGTCAGGAGTACAGTATCAGAAAGATGTGAGATTCTAGAGGAGGCCCCTGTGGATTCAAGAGGTGGCCCCCACCATAGAGACGTATGATGTGGCATTTTGTTCCGCGTGGCACTTAGTTTCACACATCATATCAAGAACAGGGGTATCAGGAGTAATTTCCGTAAAGTGGTACCCATGATTATATTCAGCCAGAAGTTACGTACCAAGTCGGGAATCAATATAGTGTAATAGATAAGGGGTTATGGTATCGTTCAGTAATCAGTATATGTTCTGCAGTCATTATCCATATGTCAAGTATAATGTCAGCATTAGTAGTCAGTGTCACTAATAGATATTATGTCAGGTAACCCATTTCAAATATCAGTAGCGTATCAGTATCAGCATCAGTAAATAATATAAAAGCAGCACTACAGCTATGCACATACAAGCAGAGCAAAACAGTGATGGGGGCACAATCAACGAACAGTGTTTAATCAGTAAAGCGCTAGGTGAAGCTACTGGAAATGACTCAGCTTAGACTGCGAGTCTGAAATCCGACAGAATTCCGCCTATGCGACACTAGTGATAAAGTGTTGAATGCTAAATACTCTAATCAGGCAAGCCGAGAGACCGTTCTAATCAGAAAGCCGAGAGACCGCGAACGGTCTAAGCACACCCCCTTTTGGAAAGTGGACATTAGAGAGACCATAAGTCTAATAGGGCAGAAGGCCAATTGAATACCTGCATAAAATGATGTTAATACACACAAGTATATAAATAACAATTAAGAACACTAGGCGCCAAAAGAGAGACCGTAAGGCCTAAGCGGACTCCCTTTCAGAAAATGGGCATTAGAGAGATCAAAAGGTCTAATAGAGCCAGAAAGCCAAGTAGGTACATGAGAAGATGCTAGTACCAAAATACATAAAAATAAAGATAATTTCTAAGAATACAAGTAATTCTAGAAAATACAGAAAATTTCTAAAAATACACAGAAAATTCCTAAAAATACATAGGAAATTCTTAAATACTCAGAAAATTTCTAAAATACACAAATAAATTCTGTAAATACAGGAAAATTTCTAAAAATATACAGTTAATTTTAAAATACAGAGAAATCTTAAAAATGCTCAAAACATGAAATATGCATCACATGTACAATTATACGTGTACATGTGTTTATGTGCACATATACAATAAGGAAAGAGTACTCGCCTATATCAGGAAAATACCTGATACCACGTACACGTGTGCACGTGCATGGAGGCACGTGCATGGAGGCGTGTGGGTGTGTGACGGTCATGGGCTGGACGTTAGCACCTAGAGGAGAGGGAGAGAAAATGAAGGAAAAGAGAAATTCTAGAGAGAAAATTAGGATTTTGGATTTGGAAGAGAGGATTTTAGGATATGGGATTGGTGAAGATGGCGGAGCAGCAGATGGGAAGGCCCTTAGGGATGGCGGCCTGAGGTAGGGGAAAGAAAGAGAAAGGAATCCTCGAGAGAAAATGAAAGGAGGAGAGAGAGTGAGTTTCTAGGGTTTTTGGAAAGAGGAAAAATTTGGGAAAATATGGGAGGTGGAGCACGTGGACGAGGCTAGGAAGGTGGCCGGGCTTCAGGTAGAGGGAGGTGGTGTGCTTTTTTTTTGTAGAGAGAGTGGGTTTTTAGAGAGAGAAAGTGATTTTTAGGGCTTTTTAGAGAGAGAATGAGTTGGGAAGAATTAGGAAAAATTATGGTTAGCTTAGAAAAGGTGGAGGAGAGGTTATGGTAATGGAGTGGTTGTAGGAGGTTGTCGTAAAGTGTTATAATTTTTAGAGGACTTTTGGAAGGGTTTTAGTGATTTTTCTAGAGAGAATGGTGGAGGGAGAGGGGGTTGGCTGGCCATATGTGGATGGAGGGAGAGGATAAGAGGAAGAGGGAGGCTTCTAAGAGAAGCCAAGAGCTTGGCTTCTTGAAGAAGCCAAAAAGGCTCTAGAATAATAGAGAAAAGAAAAGAAAAAGAAAAGGAAAGAGAATAAAAAAATGTAAATATTAGATTATTGGGAGGTTATGTGTAAATGTCCCATAATAAAATAATATAAAAAGAAAATAAAGAAAATTGAAAAAGAAATGAATTTATAGAAGAAAGAAAGGAAAATAGGAGAGAGGAAATAATTTAATTAAATAATTATTTAAAAAGAAAAATTATGAAATTTCTAGATAGAATCTAGTGCCAGTGCAGAGTCTCGTGCAAAAATTTCGAGTCAAACGGAGAAAAATACGTACATGAAATGATACGTACAAGTCCAAAACATCAAAAATCGTAAAAGAATACGTATTCTGGAATCAGGGTATGACATTCTTCCTACCTCGCAAAAATTGCGTCCTTGCAATTTCGTTAAGGAGGGAGATGTACACAGAAATGATCAAAGTAACGATCAGAGCAAGATACAATGGTGTTGATCAAAATAGTTACCGATATTGTAAGATATATTGGGAATAATCAGAACGATTTACCGACTTGGATCAGAAAAGGTCGGGACAGTGAGTCCTGAAAGGTGGAAAGATGGAAAGATTTTAGAAAACAAAGGAATTATCAGGAAGGACAGATAACTTGTACTTAGAATTGGAATGTATAGCCCTGGTTATTGCCCCAGGTGCAAATTAATATCACATTAATCTGCTATCTGGTTGTACTGAAGGTGGGAGGACTTAACCTAAGCTCTGATACCAACCTGCAACGCCCCGCCCCACCGGCTACGGAGACACTACTGCAAGTACATACGCAGGGCAGAAATACTCACATACATATTAGTACAGTCAGAAATCAGAATACGGAAACACAGTGGTAATAAACATTCCAATATTATAGTCCAAGTACAGTGTTATCACAGCATGTGATCCAATATTACATGAATATCACATCACTGGATCGTACAAAAATATGAACTACAAGAGATTTACATGATATGATGCTGGTAGATGATCACAAGTGGGAAAGGAATCTCGAAAGCTTGACCAAGGAAATGAATCAGGAGGATCTGCTATTAGGTCTCCAAGCCTATGCCAGGTTCCAATCCTGGGACTTGCTACGCTTCTGCTACGCACTCCGATAGCAACAGGGACTCACTAATGTCCAAGCCCAAGAATGTGGACATACGGATACCATTGTCCGAACGTGGGAGTGACCGAATAACATCCACTCCTGACATTATTATAATCAGATAATTAAGCTATGTTAGGTTCAGGTAAAGTACAATATTAGATATTATACAATAATGAATATAAGTATTGCATGGCATTTTAATCGTTTCCATACCAGTATCTCACACTACTCGCAGTCCATACCTGAGTCTATACTCTAGTAAAACTCACTCAGATCTAATATGTGAGTATCAGTACCTGAACAAAGGAGAGACCAAATATCATACGTTCCAAATATCATTATTGTTGGGTTGTTACATTCTTATTGTTCATCCGACCCATATGTCTCGGTATATGTTTCCGGGACACATATATTCACATATGAATAAGACGAGTTAGTTTGAAAACTGATGGGGATCAACTGTATCAGGTTCATAATGGGCCTCGTGCATACCCGGGACAACGGCCTCAGGACATCTGGGTTTGGCTCCCAGAACCGGCCGCTAAGCCGTAATAGTAACATGAATGGATCAGGTCAGGGGTGCCAGTTCACCCCAACCGGTCCCCTGTGGCCTCAGGTGGATCCGGAACAGTAGTTGCAACATCGAACCATTATGAAACCGTACATATTGAAATCATCAGTTTCCCTTGGCCCCAATGTATGTTGAGTAATTTATTATTGCAGGTTGTCTAGTGTATAGTATAATCATGATAAATCATTTACGGGGATCAGTCAAGAGTACAGTATCAGAAAGATGTGAGATTCTAGAGGAGGCCCCCGTGGATTCAAGAGGTAGCCCCCACCATAGAGACGTATGATGTGGTATTTTGTTCCGCGTGGCACTTAGTTCCACACATCATATCAGTAACATGGGTATCAGAAGTAATTCCCCGTAAAGTGGTAACCATGATTATATTCAGCTAAGAGTTACAGTACCAAGTCGGGAATCAGTATAGTGTAATAGATCAGGAGTTATGGCACCGTTCAGTAATCAGTATATGTTCTGTAGTCAGCATCCATATGTCAGGTGTGATGTCAGTATTAGTAGTCAGTAACCGATATTATGTCAGATAACCCATGTCAAATATCAGTAGCAAATATCAGTATCAGTATCAACAATATCAATATCAGATCCAATAAATAATATAAAAGTAGTACTACAGCTATGCACATATAAGCGGAGTAAAGCAGTGTTGGGAGCAGAATCAGCGAACAATGTTTAATCACTAAAGCGCTAGGTGGAGCTACTGACATGGTTCAAACTCGGCCGAGTCGTATCCGTCTCGGCCCGCTCCGAGATGAGTCACGAGTCGGTCGACTTAACTCAGAGGAGACCGACTCGGCTGAAAATCGGAGTTGATTCGGTCGACTCGGCCGAATCGGTCGTGACTCGGCCGAGTCGACTCTGATTCTCGGCCGAGTCGACTCGAAACGTATATTCACCTGTGACGAATGGGTATAAAGAAAAAAGAAAAAAAAATTACCTCTCGCTCAGCTCTGGAGATCACCGCCGTTGTCCGATCGTCGCCGCTCAGATCTGGACTCCGCCGCCGCCCGATCACCGTCGGCTGCTCCTCCCCAAACCCAGGTGATGTTCCTCCCTCTGTCTTTTCCCCTCTCCCTCCCTCTGTTTCTCTCTCTCCCCTCCCTCTCTCACCCGCTCTCTCTCTCCCCGTTTCCATCTCTCCGTCTCTTTCTCTCCCCCTCCCTCTGTTTCTCTCTCCCCCTCCCTCTCTCACCCGCTCTCTTTCTCTCCCTTTCCATCTCCCGTCTCTCTCTGTTTCTTTCCCCTCCCCTCCATCTCTCTCCATGTTTCCGATCTTTCCCCCCTCTCCCCCTCTGAGGTATAAGAGAAGCAGATGATGGTGGTGGTGGTAAAGATGTGAGGGTTTTATCCAGTTTTAGTAGTGATGATGGTGAAGTTGGTGATGATAATGATGACAATGATGGCGGTGATGGCGGCGGTGATGCGGCGTGATGGCGATGACAATAATGAGAGCAACAATAGTACTGATGGAGGAACTTATAATCTTGAAGGTCATATGCAAATGTTGAACTTGACATCAGGCCAACATTATGATGTGACATATGTTCATGACTGCAGACCACAACTTGAGAGATACATGAGCACTAATATCGATTTATCTACTTACAGCAGAGATGATTATGATGATGATTTTGTACTTTATCGCAATTCAATGTGGAAATAACTACATTAGCATGTATTTATGAATGTAGTTTGTGCAATTTACTATATTGTGCATGTATTTTGATATGCTTCTACCGACGACACGTGTATTTATACTTTCGCTTTATGTTTAGTGTGCTAGGTGATATGTTTTGGACATGTGATACATGAATGTGGATGTCTACATTTTTCTAAGATTTGTCGTGATTTTTAAGAATTTTTTGAGCTTTATATGTAGCGTTTTGCGCGTATCGCCCGAGACCGATCTGAGTCGCTGAGATCGATCCGTCTCAGTGCCCGGCGAGTAGGCAGCCGAGACCGCGACTGTGAACCATGGCTACTGAAAATGACTCAGCTTAGACTGTGAGTCTGGAATCCGACAGAGTTCAGCCTATGCGAGTCTAGTGATAAAGCGCTGAGCGCTAAATACGCCAACCAGGCGAAGCCGAGAGACCGTGAACGGTCTAAGCCCCTTTCGGGAAGTGGGCATTAAAGACACCATAAGTCTAATAGGGCCAGAAGGCCAACTGAATACCTGCATAAAATGACGTTAGTACACTCAAGCATATAAATAACAATCTGGGCGCCAAAAGAAAGAACGTAAGGTTTAAGTGCACTCCCTTTCGAGAAGTGGGCATAAGAGAGACCAGAAGGTCTAATAGGGCTAGAAGGCCAAGTAGATATCTGCAGAAGATGCTAGAACCAAAATACACAAAAATACAGATAATTCCTAAAAATACAAGTAATTTCAGAAAATACAGGAAATTTCTAAAAATACACAGGAAATTCTTAAATACTCAGAAAATTCCTAAAATACATAGATAAATTTTGTAAATACAGAAAATTTTCTAAAAATATACAGTTAATTTCTAAAATATAGAAAAATCTTAAAAATACCCAGAACATGAAATATGCATGCACGTGTACAATTATACATGTACATGTGTTTATGTGCATGTATTCACCAAGGCAAGAGTACTCGCCTATATCGAGAAAATACTCGATACCACGCACGGTTCGAAGACTCGGCCGAGTCGTATCCGTCTCGGCACCCGCCGAGACGAGTCCGAGACTCGATTCGAAGGATCCACTCAAAAATGACCGAATCGGTCTTGACTCGGAGTTGACTCGGCCGAATCGACCGAGTCACGATACGACTCGGACTGACTCGGCCGAGTGAGCTCCGACTCAAGGCCGAATCGATTAAAAATACCTAAACTTACCTAGATTTAGGGCTCCCCCGCCTTCGCCGCCTACCTGCTTGCCGTTGTCGCCTGCACCGCCGCCTCCTGCTCTGCCCGATCTCTCCCCCGGTCGCCGCCTACTACTGCTCACCTCTGCGGCAAGAGAGAAAGGGGGAGAGAGAGACAGAGAGAGGAGTAATCAGGGTATAATAGTTATTAGTGTTATTATGTTGTTATTATTATTGTAATTAGTTTATTATTGTTGTGTTTGTATTATTATTATTATTTATCTCTCTCCTATATTCCTAAACCCATAACCCATTACCTTAAGCCTTATTCCTACTCAAGCCCATAACCTGTTAACTCATTATCTTAATCCTAACAACCTAATCTCCATAATTCTATCTTAATCCTAATTCAAATCCTATCCTATCTAAACTAAACCCATATATATCCCCTCCCTCTCTCCTAGCTTCTTTTCCTTCCCCTACACCCATGGCTTCCACCACCATGGCAACCCACCGCCATCTTCATCTCCCTCCTCCAATGCCGCTCCCCATCTCCGCCGGCAACCTCTAAGAATGGAACGTCCACTTCTCTTCCAACTCTGTGAGAACCGATGTCGTCGAAGCCCTCTGATGTCGACACCCTCCGCCATTCTCCTCTCTCGGCCAAGCCAAGTTCTCCACTCCTCTCGTGCTCCTCTCCGCCTCCTCCCTCTCTAGTGAGAGCCGCGACGCCCCTAGCCACCCGCAACACCCCCTCCATTGTCAAGCCGGGCTCCCACCTTCCTCCTTGCCTTCACACCAACCCCCATGGCTACACTCCTTGTCGCACACTCTATGGCAACCCCCACGACAACATCCCCGTCGGCAGCCCCATGGTCGGGCTCACCATCCCCGACTACTCCCCTGTGCCATCTCTATCTCCACGCACCCATCCTCCATCACGGCAGCACCACCTCCCCACCTCTCCGGCGAGACTGCGAACCACCGGACCTCCACGGCGTCCCTGGCAACCCTCGGACCCGTCGACCTCCTCCGCGACTTCAGCCATCACCCGTGCACCCTGTCGGAGTCCTTTCCTCCCTGGCGTGCTTCTCCCTCTCTCCTCCTATGGGTATTCTCTCTCTCTCTCTCTGTATAATGTGCTAATGTGTGTGTAATTGTGTTTTAGTGTGTATATGTGAGTGTGTATGTGTGCGTGCGCGCAAGTTCTCCTCCCCTTTCTCTCTTTCTATTTCTCTCTTTAATTACATGTATGTGATACTATATGTGCATGCATGGGTGTTGTGTGTGGGTGTTTTGGTGCGTAAGTGTGAGTGCATGTATTTTGTTAAAGTGTATGTGTGTATTAGTTTGTGTATATATGTGTGTGTGTGTATATTGTGTATGTGTATGTATGTGTGTGTGTTTGTGTATAATTATGTATACATGTATTGTGTGTGTGTGTGTGTGTGTGTATTTGTGTATATAGGTATGTACGCGTGTATGTATATGTGAGTGTTACAATTGTGCGATCCGAACTCGGTAACAGGATAATTCAGACCCGTGTTCGCTGTGGACCGATACGCTGGCGATTCGAAGACCGACCCACGAGTTGATTCGAAGATCCGGACCGGTTCATACAGTGTAGACCCGACAATGATTAAGACCCAAAATCGCGTCATTTCATGTAGTGTTTACTCTTGTATTGTTATTTGGTTATTGTTGTTAGTGAGTGTTTTTATCTTTCTTTTCAATAAGTGTTATAAATTATCGTTCAAGTTTAATTATAGTTCATGCACGTTAAGCATGGTTCATGTTCACATAATATTAAACACAACATGAATTGCTTTGTGAGTGTTTTCTTTATTTTCATTTAATTACATTTTAGTTAATTATTATGTTTAGATATTGTTGGTACATGTTAATTATTGTTCGTGTTCATGTATATTATAATACAAATTGAAAAGCTATACAAGAATCTTAGATTATTCTTTTAGATATGATACGGTTATCGTTGGTTAAATGTTCATATGGATCTTGAGATTTTTATTAATAGGGGAGTAAAATATTCTAGTGATGATGGATCGATAAATCCTCGATGTCAGATGTGATTGAACTTGATATTTGTTACTGAGGTACTAGCATTTCATTTATCATTCTTTAATTGTATATATTTTGATTCAGATCTAGCGGTGATACTTTTAGACTGTAATCTTATAAATTTTGAGGTTGTTTAGTTAGTGATCATAGTGTGGATTATCATGTGAGTTATTTATCAGAATTGATCTCCGTTATTCGATGATAATTTAAACGAGAATTAATTAAATATGATGTTGCTTTATTAATAGATTGGATCTCTTGTTGCTTGGTTTGGTTAGTGGGTTGAATTGTCTTGGAGTTGCTTGGGGTTAAGGAATGAATTAGAGCAGGTTAGTCTGAGCTAATGGATTATACAGATAGGCAGTTAAATTGTTACTTTGGTTTTGGATTGGTGACTGAGTTGTATTGGAGTGGGAGTGATCGATGATCCTGATCGATTTGGGTAATAAAGATTTTATTAAATGTAGCTTATTTCATTATGTTGAGACTTGGATATTCTGATGGTATAGAGGATTAGATTAACTAGATAGAAATAAGAGATTCACCTTACTGATCAATTAAGCTTGTGGATTGAGAATAAGTTGAATACTTAATGGTTACAGTGGTTGTATTGAAATTAAACATTAAGCGGCTTGTTTAGTTATATCATATCATGTATTGATGAGATATCGATTAGTTCTAGATGTGAGTGCACTAGGAATCGTACATGCCATGTAATAGTTAAATTCATGTTACTGAAATTACTGAAAAAATATTGTCAAATGGTAGTATCACCATCTTGTTTATATTGTTACATTGATATCACGTTTGCATAGTTGACATTGTTACCGTAATTGTCATTGTATTATCCCAGTAATCGAGAAAATATGAATATTGATGAATTTAAGTAAATTAATTATGTAATTAGATAACTTACATCGGCATTGAAAAATTGATGGAGGAGACAGCGTCTGTATTTTGAATGGACCTAGGTTATAAGTTGTACAATCGTAAGAAGGTTCCACTATAGGGTTTCCGAGGATGACTAATATCCCATCTTATTTATATTGTTCATGTATTGAATACCTAGCGGTATAACTGATTCAACGCCAGCAGTCTAGGTCGTAGTCCCGGGTATGTACGAGACTCACTTAAAACACAGATAATGTCTAAAACTAATCAGTTTCAATAACTTAGGATCTCGATTGACACATGTAGTAGGCATAATATAGGACGCATCTATTACAGGTGGCACAAATGGTGTTCGCTGATATAATAAATTAATGAACTATTCATAATGTACTATGACGGATTGTGTTCGCCTGATACATGTATGCTATATTAGACACCTGATGGTGCACATGACCTGATTATACACCTGACTCTACCACTAACTGCCCTTATTATTGTCCATTTATGTTTTGCATTTTATTCCAGTCTTATCCTGTATATTTTTATAATAATATCATAGAATGCTCATACGTTATATGTACATGCACCTTTCCCTCATTTTACACACTCATTGGGAGTTCTGACTCCCTAAATTTGCATATCTAAGTATATGGCTATTTCTTTTACTGAGCAGGTATCTAAGGAGATCATGTGTATATGATGTGTACAGAGTCTCTTTTGCTTGATCACCGAATTCTTTAATACAGTTCATGTCTTTTTTTTTCATTCTGTTGACTTCCTTGATTCTCTATTGCTTGATCTTCATATTGTTCTATTTGACTTATTCGTGGAATGATATTATCATGTGTGGAAACATTATATGTATTATTGCAGCGACTCTATTGTTTTTATTGTTAATTTATATAACTTGTTTAGGTCACTTTAGGCTTAGCGTGTATACGTGAGATATTTTCCTCGCGTATATCCTCGCTGATTCTCAACGTGACTCCACTCTAGCGTATTTTGGGAAGCAGGACGTGACAGTAACGGTCTGGATTATGACAGTGATTGTGGGAGTGATTCCTGCTATCTTCTGTAACAGTATGCACTGAAATAGGAGTCGTTGCAACGTTTGAAGCGTGAGATGATCTGGCAGCATGACAGACTCCATAAACGTATATGGATATCAATGGAATTGATTATTGTTGTCACCTTGCTCTGGACGGAAGGAAATGATCTCGCGATCGTGATATTTTCGGGAGGAGGAATGTCTTCAGGGCAGTGATTCCCTCGGGAGATGGATGTCCTTGGGCAATTAACTTCTCGGGAGGATAGATGCCCTCGGGGTGGTTGTGATGCATGTTGTTTGTCTTCGGGAGTTTCTGATGAGGAGGGACACGTGTCATAATCCTGCTGCAAGTCAGAAATTGACCACTACAGATGCTTCCTCCGCTTCCTCTTTCTCTAAGTTTCAAGGAAAGAGTGGAGCGAATTGATTTGATTCTGGCTCGGGAAGTTGAAACGTCGCTTCTATTTTAAAGGGGTTGTTCAAAATATTTTGTCATATTCTGAGCCTTCTTTGTAAACTGGGGCAGATGAAGACAGCTGGTAAATTAATGAGCAAAATCTTGACTTTATGATGGATGAGATCGTGTGGCAGAGGTATATCGAATCTGGTGGATTTGACATGCGAAAAAATCAGGATACAAACTGACTCTTTAGATGTGACTGGAATTTGAAAAGAAGACTGTTCGGCTTTTTTATCTATAAATGGGGTAGTTGCTCAAGGAAGAATCCACATCTCCTGAGATGAGCTCTTCAAAGGGCTTCGTTCTGGTGGGCTGAGATGTCTTCTTCGTCCAATGGCAGAAAGCGAAGGAGAAGATGGAGATGACGAAATGGCGGACGCGTCACGTAGGCTTTTGTGATGACCTTGTCACGCCACATCAGTTTTTGTGACAAGGCTCCGTCGCCAGGGTAGATAGATTGGGCGCAAGCTCTGGCCTGATTTGCTCAAACATCTCTTCCCCTGAAGATGGGTATGGCTGGTGTGAGGTCTTGCTGGATGGCAGCGATGGTGGTTTCCCAATTCCATCGTCGTATTTCATGTCTTGGAGTCTTCGCTCCGGGCCGGGTACCACGGTCCTTGCACTTGGAGACTCTTTTCTAAGGTCGATGCCTGGGAAGGAAGCACAGGTGGATGACCTGGGGTGATGGGGTGTCTGTACTTTAGAGGCTCCTGGCATTTAATCGAGATGGAGGGATCGCGTGTGACATCATGTTCTTGCACGTCCTGGACAGGATCGCCTGGCTGCCTTGGAGGCATGCTCCAAAAGAGGGGGTTTTCGCTCAGGAACCTCCTATCTTTGTGATGGAACTCCCTAGACTTCCCTCGGGCGTGGATGGTGGTGTGAAGAATAGGTTCACGTCCGCGTGAAGCGTCCCCCAATTTGGTGGATCTTTGTTTGCTTCAGCGTCACGAGCTTTGGCGAGTCTGAGTCAGGATCTGTATTTCTTCTCAAAAAAGCAAACATAAATATGTAATATACCTCGTATCACTCTTGTCAAATGTAACCGAGTATGTATTTGAGTGGATGTAATTGAAATTTTCATAATAAAAGCAGTAATATTTTGGAATGGAAGTGTTTGTCTAGATCTTCTCTGGTTTGCTTTGTACTTGTTTTGGAATTGAATGTCTGCTCGAAGAGACTTGTTTTAATTCCAAGATGTCTGGAGCTTATTAGGCGTGTATCCGCATGGGGAAATCCCATCTTGTTGTGGGTTCTGACACCGCGCTATGGAAACCGAGTGGAAAAAATCCCAACACCGCGCTATGAAAACCGAGTGGGGAAAATCCCATCTCATTACGGGTTCCGACACCGCTCTATGAAAACCGAGTGGGGAAAATCCTTTCTCGGTGCGGGTTCCGACACCGCGCTACAGAATCCGACCGGGGGAAATCCCATCTCGTTGTGGGTTCCGACACCGCGTTATAAAAACTGAGTGGGGGAAATCCCTTCTCGGTGAGGGTTCGGACACCGCACTATGGAATTTGTTAGCGAATGCATACAATCATGTATTGAAACATTAAATTGAATGTTAGATGCAAGTGTGGGCAAAGCAAGTTGTATGAGCTTTGACATACGGGTTTATGAGTTTAGTACTTTGAGGGGATAATTTAAACTAGAAAATTCTCATAGATATACATTGTATCTCATATCGCCATAGCCCGAGCAGACATATCTCGGGTCGCCCCCATACGGATCAAGCATACTCAAACTTTAAACCATACCTGAGGCCTGCGTTGTCGGGAGGTTACACCTGCAGCGTCACTTCCTCGGAGGGTTTGTAAGGCATATGACCATACGGAATCGATACGTCGAGGGGATAACCCAAACAAGCAAACCCTCATAGATATACCTGATTTTGTAAATAGCTATAGTCCGACGATACCTACATGAAATTGGCCTGAGGTAGGGGAAATCCCAACAACTGATTGGATGTGTTTGTTCCGGATATGGGCCCCTACTCGGTCGACGATCCGGAACCTCCAACGTGGGAGCAAGCCCAGCTTAGGATTTATCCTCCGTGTGGGGGACACCCCACATCGAAGCGATCTCCCGAGTAGGGGAAATCCCACAATGAAATATGTATGTATATATTCATCCACCTGTAGGTTCAGATGAAAGGAGTCTGTAGGCTTGCTTGTTCCGAGTGGGGGAAATCCCATAAGCGGAACAAACGGGAGCTCTAAGACGGAGACATCCCTATAGCAGAGTGGGGGACTCTGAGTGGGGAAATCCCATAACGGAGGATTTCGGCTTCCGTAAGACTATCGAGAAAGGCCTGTTAGGCATGTACGAGTTCCGACACAGCCTATGGAAACCGAGTGGGGGAAATCCCAGCTCGTTGCGGGTTCCGACACTGCGCTATGAAAAACTGAGTGGGTAGATCCCTTCTCAGTGCGGGTTCTGACATCGCGCTATGGAAACTGTTGCTGCCTCTGAGTGGGGGATTTCCCATCTACAGGTCACGTGGCTGGATGTTGTGTTGGAGTGATATATTGTGCCTCTGAGTAGGGAATCTCCATCATCGGGGCGATTGGATGTATGTGTTGTTGTAGCTGATCTCGTTGCTACCTCCGAGTGGGGAAAATCCCATCAATAGGGTGTGACGATGTATGCACTGTTAATGAAATATGTTGCTACCTTCGAGGGGGAAATCCATCTTCGAGGCACGTTGGTCGGATGTATGGACTGCAAAATGTAAAGCACTAAATAGTATTTATTCTTATGAATACAGTATATAAAAGTAAGATTAGAAGGGTGTATACTGTGTGCGCGGAAGTCGGGAAGTCAGATGATCTTGTACTGATCGACCGCATTTTGCTCCCGGAGAGGTTGTGCGTTTGACTGTCAGGAAACCGCTTCGGGGGTGAGAATGTACTCCTTGAGGAAGCCTTGCTAGATGAGCTCCTTCAAGTATCTTCAGAGGGACCAGCATTGATCAGCCGAGTGTCCTTTACAGTTGTGATAAGAGCAGTATTCCTCTGATTCAGGCAGTGAGGGATTGGGTTAGATCGACTTCAGGTGTCTGACCCATGGTTGATTTTTGAAGGTGTTGAATATTTCATTGATCGAAAGATTTAATGGCGTGAAGAGTTAAGGTGGCATGTAGCTTTTAAGTGGATTTGGGGAGAGAATGGGGAGCGCCTGCTTCTTGAAAGGAGGCTGCCTCCGATGCCGATCCTGAGCATGGTTGGGGAGCTTCGAAAGTTGATTTTGATTTTACTCCATCCTCGCTTAGTTTTGCGTGGTGGTTAGAGGAAGCTTTTCATTGCCTCCTCTAATGTTACGTAAGGTTGTGCTCGAGAGAGGACCTCGCTCATCTTGGAGACGTGCTTCAAGAGGTGCTTGTAAAGAGGGTGAGTGATCTGCAATCCGCTGATGAACGCGAGTGCAGATACTCACCGCAGTTTGAAACTTTGGCAAGCTGGCTCTGGAAGAAGTTGATGTAAGACTTGAAGCTGTCTCCTAACCTCATTCTGACGGAGAGGAGGTGGTGACCACTCTTCTTAGCTTCTTGGTAAGTGACGTATTATGTGAGGAAAGCCTTGGTCACCTCTGAGAAGTTGTGAAGACAGCGTTGTGACAGGAAGTAGAACCACTCTGATGCTGCGCCTTTCAGGCTTGAAGGGAAGGTAAGGCACATTACCGGGTCGTTGCGGGAGTAGGGCATCATTTTATCTTGAAAGTGTCGGATGTGCAGAACTTGATCGCTCGTCCCCGTGTAGTTGTTGAAGGCGGGAGTTGTGAATTTTCTTGAAAGTTCGCACTCCTGGATGTGCTTGGAAAGCGGGGAGTCATAAAGGCAGGTAGTTGAGATCAGGTGTTGAGGTAACTTGGCTTACACGATTCGCTTTTGGATTAGCTCATCAAGGGCGTGGAGATCAGGGGTCCTCCCGTTCTCGGGGTTGCCTTCCTCTTGCTGGAAGGCAGCAACTTGACTTGGAGCTGTTGATTGAGCAACTTCAGCTCTTCTTGCTCACGGAGGATGTTGTCATGATCGAATGCCATTTGCTCCCGTTCGCGATCTGACTATTGTTGTTCCTTCATCTGTTCTCTCATCTATTGGAACATCTGAAGGAGTCAGTCTTCTTACTGCTGGGAGGGGTGGCCGCTAACGGATGGCTCTGATGATGAGATGGAGTCAGTGCCCTCGATGCATGGCTGACTGTTTACTGGTTTGGAGGCCGTGTCCCCAATGGTGGCTTTGGTCTTGCCTTTGGAGGTTGCGTCGTCGGTGACCGGCTTGCATGAGCCCATCACCGATTTGGAAAAGGCTTTTGAGGAAGGTTGAAGAGGGAGAGATCTTGAGTGTAAGAACTCATCTCAATAAAAGTACCAAAATGTAAGGGGGTGGGAATTTATCTACACTCGATTGATCAGATTCGAGAAAGAAAGTAATGAAATATTTGCAAAGACACAGGAATTTATGTGAAAACCTAATTTGGGAAAAACCACGGGGAGGGGAGAAGATTCACTTTTTTCAAAAGGTTATAGTGATCTCTCTTTTTTCCCCTTCTTTTCTCTCTTTTTTTGTCTCTCTGTCTTTTTATCTCTTTTTCCCTTCCCTGTTCAAAGGGTCTCACAGTGTATTCATACACGGGGAGTTTATTTATACATGGGGAGTCTTCATTGGGAGTGCGGGTCATGCGGATTTTCATGACTGCATGATCTACATGTTGTGATTTCTTCGTAACGGTCTAGATTATGCCTGTGATCGCAGGAGTGATTCCTGCTATCTTCTATAACAGTCTGCATTGAAGTAAGAGTCGTTGCAATGTTTGAAACATGGAATGATCTGGCGATATAACAGACTCCATAAATGTAGGCAGATATCAATGAAATTGGTTGATGCTATCACACTGCTCAGGACGGAAGAAAATGATCTTTGGGCCGTGATGTTAAGGGAGGAGGAACGATCTTCAGGGCAGTGATTCCCTTGGGAGGATGGATGCCCTCGGGACAATTGACTTCTCGGGAGGATAGGGGCCCTCGGGGCGGTTGTGCTGCTTCTTGTTTGTCTTCGGGAGTTTCTGATGAGGAGGGACACGTGTCTTAATCCTGATGCAAGTCAGAAATTGACCACTACATGGGTTATTAGTAAGACAATACATGACGGAGGGTTTAATTACTTGTATATACTATCACTTGTACACAATTATTATACACCATCATATATAGGTATATAAGTATTCATACAAATGTACACACTACTCATCCACTAAGTGTACTTATTCACTTGCACACATAATTAAATTAGAATTATTAAATAGTTATCCCATTAATCATGTTAAAATTATAATCACAAGAATTATCATATTAATTATCGTATCATGAATCAAATTCAAAAATTAGAGCATAATTCATGATAAAAATAATCTAAGTGTTATAGCTCTACCCCTTAAGAAAGTTTCGATACTGAAACTTAGCGTATCTTGAAATAGACATGGATAAGACATTCACATCTCCTCTTCCGTTCTCAAATTGCTTTTTCAATTTGTTTTTTTCCAAAGAACTTTCACCAAAAGAATTGTCTTATTCCTCAATTGTTTCATCTTATGATCCAAATTTGCACAGGTACTTCAACATATGACATGTCATTTTGAATCTGCAACAGTTGGTACGAAATAATATGACTAAAATGAAAGTACACCTAGAGGGGCGGTGAATAAATGTAGTGCTAATCTAAGACAAATAATGTGCAATTAAAACTAAATGCTAAACACACATTATGTGTAATCAAGAGTGAGTCCGAATTCCCCGTGAAAGGCTCTGAAACTTCTCACGATTTCTCTAAATTACGAATTGAGGTTCTTCAATAGCTCTTTTGTTTGAACACAGCTATGAACACACGAACAATATCAAGCATGTATATGTATGAGCAATAATAACAATACAAGATACAAAGAGTCGAGAGTTGAGAGAAAGATTCAAATACAAACACCAAGCTATGTTTCGAGGTTCGAGCCACCGCTCTACGTCCCCGCCTTCACACAGAAGGATTTCAACTATCCACTATAGGATCTTCCACAGATGAACCTCCACCGAGAAATTAATATAAACCGGGAGTACACAACTCCAACTCTCACTCCTCTACACAAGGAGGCACAAAGCCAAGCACAAAGCAAAGAGAAAAAGATTACAACTTGGTGAACATATGATCACAAACACAACTTGGGGATCTCAAAAGATCACAAACAAAACATCTCGCAAACAAGATCCTAGAAGATATATTTGCAATGAAAAGCTCAAGTATGTGAGTGCACAAGTTTTTAGAAAGAAAACACAAAGAAACACTTGGGAAAAACTTCTTGATAGATGAGAAAATTGAAGAACAAAACTAAATTTCCCAAAACTTGATTTTTTTTTCTAAAACTTTAAAACAAATAAAGATATGATTTTGAAGCTCCAAAACTTATTTAAAACTCTTGAAAAGATAGAAATTTGCTCTTGAAAAATCTTGTAGAAAACTGGCCCCAATAATCCATTTATATAGAGGTTCAGAAATATAACTGTTGGAGGTTGAACCCAGGCAGACAGGCCTGTCGGTCGACCGGCCAACGGTCGATTTTTCGACCGTTGGGTTGTCGGTCGACCGGACGGTCGACCGCCCCCCAAGGCACAGAGAGAAAATCTCTGTCGGTCGACCGAACGGTCGACTGCCACCCAAGAGAAAGTTGGGTGAGCCAGTCGATCGACCAGTCGACCGTGCCTTGCTACGGTCGACCGAGCCAAAGGCTATGGCTTGTGCACATTTCTGTGCACGTCGGTTGACCACTCGGTATACCGAGCTAGGCGTCGGTCGACTGGTCGGTCAGCCGACAGCAACCCAAAAACAGGATTAAAAAGGGTAAAAACTTGGACTTTAAACACCCTTAAAAATTCAATTAAATCTCATAAATTTCACAAAAATAAGTTTATGTAAATACTTTGAAATACAAATATGTGTGATAAAAATCAACACATATTACAAACAATTGAACTATTTTTGAGGCATAGAAATTAAAGCTTAAAACAAAACAGTATTTTCCAAAAACCAACTTCTAAATGAAAAACCGATTTTTCAAAAATTGTTCAAATACAAAAACAAGATATTGAAACACATTTGAAGTATAGTGTGTATAAAAATGATTCAATACACACAGTAGATGAAATATATTTATTTTTGACAATAAGCTCCAAAATAAGTTTTGATAAAAACAAAACTTAAACACATGACTAGATACATCAAAATAAGTTTTTCTAAACATATATGAACCATCAATGTATATGGATGAAATTCAATATACATATAAACCATGTAAAAATTCTTTTGATGAAATCTATTTATGAAACTAAAAGATGTATACTTGATATATTAAAGACTTAAAATCATATACATCATAAACCAAAACATATAGAAATAAGTTTTTTTCAAAACAATAAAGCTCTAAAATATGTAGATAGAATCCAACACATATATAAACCATGTAAACTTATTCTATTGAGATGTAAATCATATAACATAAATTCCTTTGAAATTAAAACGGTTAAACCGAATACCAAAACTATAAACTTTATGTATGTGTGTATACTTGAGCAATTCGAAACTATTCTATCCTTACACAAGATCTAAACAAAACAAACCTAGATACAAGTCTTCTTGTCGATCTTCTTCTCCAAGACGACTCGATTCAAACACGATCCATAGAGCTTGACTCCATCTTGAGTGCTAGATGTGATCTTTAGATATGAGCTCTTGAATCGACTTGTGATAGCTTCGAAACTTGACTTCACGTCTTTATTGAAGCTAAACACCGACAATGATCTTGATTGAATATCTGAAACATACTAAACACAAGGTCATTAATATTATAACTTCATAAGTTAATCATCATCAAAACTAGAGTGAAAGCCTTCGGGCCAACAATCTCCTCTTTTTGATGATGACAAAACTTATGAGGTTATATTTGCATGGATTAAAGATAAATTTCATAGAAGCTCCCCTTAACTCATGCATAGCAATAAAACATATAGATATTCAATAAAAGCGCATGATAACAATCATAATAATTATATAGATATGCAATGTTAGCTCTAGGTACCAAATATATGCAAAATCATGATATCAATTTCAAATGAGTATGCAATGTAAGCTCTTGTTACCAATTGAACAATTGAAGATATGCAATACCAATTGAAATTTTGATATCAAATGAATATAAATGAAAATGTAATATGAGCTCTTGATACCAATGAACCAATATAAGCTCTTGATACCAATAAACAATCTAACAGAATGGATATGCATACAAACTCTAGATATCAAAATCAAAACATGATATCAAAATAAAATATATGCATAAAACAAGAACATGCATATATAAACTCTCAAATCATTCTCCCATTTTTTGTCACTCATCAACAAATGGGTGAATAAAAACAAGATAAATGTATATGCGATATGAATCTATGAAGAGGAGAGACTATAAGGAACTCCCCCTGCATACATGCGTTACATGAAGAAAGAGATGACTAAACCCTAACTCATATAAGTATAATATACGATGCATAGTTGGAGATGTTAAGCTCCCCCTACACACGTGTAACATATAAAGAAAAGATGTCAAGCTCTTCTCTATATACTACACTCATCATGAATCTATATATAGAGAAGATGTTAAGCTCCCCTTGCACATAAGCAATACATGTCAAAGCAATTTTGAAAACCAATTAAAACAAACTTTGATACCAATAGAAAATAAAATTATTTTCTAAAATAAAATATTTTTTTCAAAAAGAGTGGGAGTAAGATACCGATTGAAAATATATGAAATATCAATTGAATGTAAAATTAACTCCCTCTTTTTGAAATACCAATAAAAACTTATGCATAAGCTTGTAAAAGATATCAATTTAACATTTAGAACTAAATCAAGCTTAGCATAAAATAATTTGTGTTATAAAATATGTGTAAACATTTTTAATTTAACACAAGAAGTCATATATATGTATGTATGATCAAAGCAATTGAAATATGATACCAATTAAGACATGATGCATACATATATAAGAAACATTAAAATCATGTATAACTCATAACATCCACCCTATCATGCACATGTTTAAAAGATATTCTCATTAAGGCACACAGGCATGGTCGCCCAACCAACCCCCTTATAAGGCAGAAGTTTTCATAAATAAGATTTTAAAATAATACAGTATAGGTTGAAAACTCTACCAATTGAAGAATAAGAAACTAGTTTTAAGATAATTTTGAAAACTAGTACGAAATCCTTCAAGTAAGGAATAAAATAAATATATATTTCATCATATATGAAAATTACACAAGAATCGACACTCAAAAATCTATGAAGCACATAAATCCTCATGAATCCAAAAATCATGAGTAAACACAAAATATAGAGTGCACAAGAATCATGTAATCAACATATGCATGAAGATAAGGCAATGAAGCTCAATTCATTAAAAAACAAATATGAAATTTTTTTCATAAATATGAAACCGTAAAGTATGAAAATACTATTTTAATCAAAACTAAAAAACTTCAAGGCATATAAATGTTTTGTTAAAAACTAAAGCATACATATTTATCCAAACATGAAATGAGTCTGCAATGAAGTACAAGGCATATAAAGCAAGTGACTCAAGATAGAACATGTATATCATATACTTTTAAACAAAATTTATATTTACATAAAGCTAAACACATTTTTATGAAAATTAACAATAGTGATATAAAACAAATATAGGAATACAAGTATAAATGTAAGAATCATCAAAACTAGGTTATACAAATACAAGTAATGAGTACACATGAGCAATAAAGCACCGAAACATAAGAATCAAGTGTAGCTCGCTAATTGCATAGGTATAAGCACAAGTTTTAATAAAAATTACATCTAAATATGTAATCAAAATATGAAGCATAAAACATCAAAACATGATTGATAAACAAATATGATTACTTGTGTAAATGCAAGTGTCATTTCAATAAGAATATGCATACATAACTAAACAACAGTGAGAACACATAAATATGAATCCATATAAACATGAGTGTATCTCAAAGACTACCCATATATATATCACAAATCTAATAAACATTGTATTTAAACATAATGATCATGAAATCAAGATATGCTTCATCAATCTAAAAATATGAAAGTATATAAACAAAGTGAGGAGGATAGAGATAGTTACCAGCACCTGTAGGGCTGGTCTCTATTTCTCCAAAACATGGTGGTCCTCCCGTCAAAACTTCCTTGATAGCGATGCATCCAATATAGTGTCCATTTGAGCTCAAACGCATCCACCACCAAGGCACCAATATCCTCATAAATTGTGAGAGCCCACACCTATATCAAATGAAATAGAAATAGATTTTGGTACCCAAACTTTCTTGGGTCCATGGGAGTTAGTAGATCTCCTAACCCAAACATTCTTACTTGCAAAATTAAAAACATTTAATCTATCTTAACAAAATTTTGCAAGATGGCATTTGCGACCATAATGTGTACAAGTGTACACTCTAGCATATATAGAATCATGTGTGGAAGCATGATGAGCATGTGCATGTCGTGATGGGTGTGCATGCATATGTGGAGCATGTTTCTTGCAGAACATGAATTCTAATCTCTTGTGGTTCATGACACATTGGCTCAAAGTGGAGCCCATACAATCAACACTCTTCTTCAAAGCATGAATCTCATTATCAATTTTGGAAGTGGAGCAAGCAAAATGTTTATCACAAGAAGATGAAGCAATAGAATCATGACAAACATGAGGCTCAAAATCATTTTTCAATGAAACATTTTCTAAAGAAGTACATTCCAATTCTTTAGAAACTAAAACAATTTTGTTCTTCAAAGAATCATTTTCTTTAAAACAAAATCAAGTTTTGAAGATAAAACTTCATTTTTCTTTAAAACAACATCAAATCATTTTTTTTTTTCAAAACTTATTTTTATTCAAAACAAGATCGAGTTGAGTTTTCAAGAAATCCTTTTCACTTGAAATCTCAACTTACTCTTTCAAAATCAAATCTAGTTTTGAAACCAACGATTCATTTTCTTTCTTTAAATTCAAACTCTTCTTTTTCAAAAGTTTGTACTTTGAAAGCAAATCTTCACAAAATAATGAAAGATCTTCATTTAAAGCATGTGCATCCATACTATCATGATCATCATTTGAAGTACTAACACAATCATCTAGATGAGTGTCTGAAGTTACCTCAATGGAGATTTCCTTAGACCATGTAGTATGCTCCGTCGGACTCATCTCCAATAGGTTCTCTCTCAACATCGTGTGAAACTTGTTCCTTATGAGAGATCAAAGTGTTCCATACTGCAAAAGCGGAATCACAATGAGAAATCATAGATAAATGTTCTTTGCTAAGTGTGTGTTTTAGTGCATCCATGGCTTGTGCATTGGCCTCTAGGTACTTACCATGTTATATAAGATTTCTTAGTAGTAGCAAGATAAACATACAATCCTAGGGCTTTTAGGTAAGCACTCATTTTAAATTTTCACATGTCAATGTTGGAAACATCAAACATGGGTGATGCAAGATAATTCATGAGTGTAAACAATATGTGTGCAAAGCAATTAATTGATTAACAATAAAAGATCACACTAATTGAAAGTACACCTAGAGGGGGGTGAATAGGTATAGTGCTAATCTAAGACAAATAATGCTGAATTAAAATTAAATGCTAAACACACACTGTGTAACCAAGAGTGAGTCCGAATTCCCCGTGAAGAGCTCTGTAACTTCTCCTCATGATTCTTTTAAATTACGAGTTGAGGTGCTTCAATAACTCTTTTGGATGAACACAACTGTGAGCACACAAACAATATCAAGCATGTATATATATGAGCAATAATAACAATGTAAGATACAAAGAGTTGAGAGCTGAGAGAAAGATCCAAATACAAACACCAAGCTATGTTTCGAGGTTCGAGCCACCGTTCTACGTCCCCGCCTTCACACAGAAGGATTTCAACTATCCACTATAGGATCTTCCACAAAGAGACCTCCACTGAAGAACTACAAATTCAAACCGAGAGTACACAACTCTAACTCTCTCTCTCCTCTACACAAGAGGGAGGCACAAAGCAAAGAGAAATTACAACTTGATGATCATATGATCACAAACACAACTTGTTGATCTCAAAAGAGCACAAACAAAACCTCTCACAAACAAGATCCTAGATGATAGATTTGCAATGAAAAGCTCAAGTATGTGAGCGCACAAAGTTTTTGAAAAAGAAAACACTTGAAAAAACTTTTTAATATATGAGAAATTTGAAGAACAAAACTAGATTTCTCAAAACTTGATTTTGTTTGATTTTTCAAAACTTTAAAAACAAATAAAAATATGATTTTGAAGCTCTAAAACTTGTTGAAAAACTCTTGAGAAGATAGAAATTTTACTCTTGAAAAATCTTGTAGAAAACTGGCCCCAAGAACCCATTTATATAGGGGTTTAAAAATATAATCGTCGAAGGCTGAACCCAGGCCAGACAGGCCTGTCAGTCGACAGGCCAACGGTCGATTTTCGACCGTTGGGGTTGTCGGTCGACCGAACGGTCGATCGCCCCAAGGACAGAGAGAAAATCTCTCTGTCGTCGGTCGAACCGTCGACCGCCACCCCACTGAAAGTTAGGTGAGCCATTGGTCGACCGATCGGTCGGTCGACGGTGCTTTACTACGGTCGACCAAGCCAAAAGCTATAGCTTGTGTACGTTTATGTGCACGTCAGTCGACCAAGCGGTCAGCCAAGCCAGGCATCGGTCGACCGTTTGGTCGGCCGACAGCAGCCCAAAAACAGGATTGAAAAGGGTAAAAACTTGGACTTTAAACACCCTTAAAAATTCAATTAAATCCCATAAATTCTACAAAAATAAGTTCATGTAAATACTTTGAAATACAAATATATGTAATCAAAAATCAACACATATTACAAACAATTGAACTATTTTTTAGGCATAGAAATTAAAGCTTAAAACAAAAACAGTATTTTTTTAAAACTAATTTCTAAATGAAAAACCGATTTTTTCAAAACTTGTTCAAATACAAAAACAAGATATTGAAACACATTTGAAGCATAATGTGTATGAAAATGATCCAATACACATAGTAGATGAAATATACGAGTTTTTGACAATAAGCTCCAAAATAAGTTTTGATAAAAACAAACCTTAAACACGTGACTAGATACATCAAAATTAGTTTTCTTAAACATATATGAACCATCAATGTATATGGATGAAATCCAATATACATATAAACTATGTAAAATTCTTTTGATGAAATCTTTTCATGAAACTAAAAGATGTACACTTGATATATTAAAGACTTAAAACCATATACATCATAAATCAAGACACATAGAAATAATTTCTAAACAATAAAGCTCTAATATGTGTAAATAGAATCAACACATATATAAACCATGTAAATTTATTCTATTGAGATGTAAACCATGTAAACATAAATTCTTTTGAAATCAAAACAGTTAAACCTAAAGCCAAAACTATAAACTTTACGTGTGAATACTTGAGCAATTCAAAACTATTCTATCCTTACACAAGATCTAAATAAAACAAACCTAGGTACAAGTCTTCTTGTCGATCTTCTTCTCCAAGACGACTCAATCTAAACACGATCCATAAAACTTGACTCTACTTGAGTACTAGATGTGATCTATAGGCATGAGCTCTTGAATCAACTTAATAGCTTCGAAACTTGACTTCACATTTTTGTAGAAGCTAAACACCAACAATGATTTTGATTGAATATCTGAAACTTAATAAACACAAGATCATTAGTACTATAACTTCATAAGTTAGTCATCATCAAAGCTAGAGTGAAAGACCTTCGGGCCAACATAAAATCCGGTTTGTATCTTCTTAACTGAGAGACATGAAATACATTACAAATCCTTTCCAATTCTGGGGCAAGGTTAGTCGATACGCCACTGGCACGACTTTGTCCAATATCTCAAATGGTCCAACGTATCGAGGGTCCAACTTATTCCTCCTACATATATGCACCATTCCTTTCATTGGTGATACTTTTAAGAATACTTTGTCTCCAACAGAGAATTCCAAATGTCTGCAATGTCGTCCGCATAAGTTTTATGTCTACTTTGTGTTGCTTTCATTCTTTTCTGAATTATTCTAATCTACTCTGTTCTCTTGAATTATATATGGTCCAAAAAGTCTCGTGTCTCCCAGTTATTTCCAACAAATTGGAGATCTACATCTCTGACCATACAAAGCTTCAAACAGGGGCATACTAATGGTAGATTGGTAACTATTATTGTAAGCAAATTCTACCAATGGTAGGTATTGATTCCACTTTCCTCCTCCAAAGTCCAATACACAGTTGTTGGCATATCTTCCAATACTTGAATAGTCTGCTCCGACCAGTGTTTTAAATGTCGGCCACATTTCTGAAATGTCGTCCGACATTTCATTTTCAAGCCCTCCCCGCCACGACATCCCCACCCTCATTTGATATGGCGTTTTGTAAAATGTCGGCCGACATTTCGGGTAAAATCCGAAATGTCGGCCGACATTTCGACGAAATGTTGGCCGCCATTTCAGAAAAATATAGGCTAACATTTCAGGAAAAACCCAATGTATTGGTTGGTCTTGAAAGTTGGAACAATTGAGAAATTTCTACAATGAGTTGTGAGTGCAAAATATTAAGACAAGTATACCTATCATAAACATATTTATATAATTTTGCATAAGTTGTGTATGTATTACCTTGATAAAAATTTTAAGATTACATTATTTAAAACATTTAGGATATATATTTGTTATCCGCCATGACGACCGAAATTTACTAGATGGCCCCGAAATATCTCCGAAAACTGAAATCCGACATCCGATTATGACATCCGACATTTCCCCGATATCCGACATTTAAAACACTGGCTCCGACTATCCATCTGTTTGAGGATGTGTTGCACTTGGTTGCAATTTAGTACCCATTGCTACTGATAAACTCTTCCGAAATCTTGATTGGATCTGACACAATGGTTTTAGGTACTCCATGTAATCAGACTATCTTTTGTCGATATATTTGGGCTAATTTATCCATCGAGTAATTGATCCGAATGGGTAAAAAGTGTGCAGATTTTGTAAGTTTATCCACCACTACCCAAATGGCATCCAATCCTTCCAATCCTTGAGGTATTCAAGGAAGTCTGATAACGAAGTCCACAGTAATATGGCTCCATTTCCATTCAGGAATTGGCAGGGGTACCAATAATATCGGTGGTCTCTTATACTCAGCTTTGACTTGTTGGCATACCAAACATTTTTGTACAAACTCCGCCATATCCTTTTTCATTCCATCCCACCAAAAGCTAGACCGTAGGTCTTAACACATTTTGATTTTACCCGGCCGAAAGTGCTGTGTATGCAGTACTATGAGCCTCTTTCAGGATTTCCTCCTTGAGTTCGGTCAGTTGAGGTACACATTATCGATGTCCTAACTTCAACACATCATTGTCAATAACAAAAATCCTGATCTCTTCTCTTGTACTTTCTCCCGGATTATTCTCATCGTATCATCTTTTGGCTCCGCCTCCTTAACTTTTATCATATAAATCAAATTGAACATTAACTTGATTTAACTGACCCATTACATCCATGGTTCCATCAATCTAATCTTTATCTGCATCTCTTCCAAGTCCCCTAGTAAATTGGGTTATCAATGTGGCTAATGATCCGATTTTCTACTTAATGCATCGGCTACAACATTAGCTTTCCCAAGATGATAATGAATTATTAGATCATAATCCTTCATCAATTATAACACCACCTTTGCCGCATGTTTAATTCTTTTTGAGTAAATGCATGCTTCAGACTCTTATGGTCCATGTAAATTTCTCATGTTACTCCATATAAATAGTATCCCCATATCTTCAAGGCGAAAATGATTGCGACCAATTCTAAGCCATAAGTAGGATAATTTTTCTCATGGGTTCTCATTGTCTGAAGGCATAAGCAATAACTTTGTCATGTTGCATCAATACACATCATAATCCCAACTTTGATGCATCACTGTAAATGATATAACCCTCTGATCCTGAGGCATAAGCAAAAACTTATGAAGCTTAAGGTATGGGCTTACAGAAACTGAATTCAATTTGATCTAATTCAATATTACTTAAAAAGGAAAGGAGCAACTGCTCCCTTCAATTCATATTTTCTGTTCCATATCTTCAACTTACTAGCATATAAAGAGAGCCTACAAGTGGAAGGCATTTTCAATAAAGATAATGGTAATGATAGACAAAAGTATAGAAAGACAAGCATGGAGAAAAATGAAATGCTAAAGATTATGAAAGGCCAAGAAGGTGACGAATATGCCATATAAGAATAAATGCACAGGACCTAAAGATCTCTCTTAGAGTCCCATCAGAAAGAAGGTTTCCTTCCAGAGCCAGCAAGCAGCCTAAACGTCAGTTTGAGAGTCCCACCAAATCCGACGCTTCTACTACTAAGGATCCCAAGGGTAAGTTTGTGATAGGTGAGTCATCCAACAGGGTACTAGAACTACTAAGTGTTATAGGTGCCAGGGTTTTGATTATTTTGTTGCCCAGTGTGCCACGAGAAATTTTCTTGTAGAGGGAGCAATAGACGAGGACAGTCACGAGTATGAGGAGAAGGTTTATGACCCAGAGGATAGCTGTAATGATGTCGAGGAGGTGATAAGAACGTGCAACGTCCACTTAAATGTCATTAGGTGTCTTCTTGCCGCACTTAGAGATGAAGATTGGTGTAGGTTTAATGTGTTTATGCTTACATCAAACATAACAACAAGAGTTATAAAGTGATGATTGGTGGAGGTAGTTGTGTTAACATTATCGCCAAGTCAGTCGTAGAGAGAATGAATTTGAAAGATGAACCTCTTACACGACCATATAACATCACTTGGGTTAAGAAAATTGCTCAATCTATTACCTTAGAATGTTTAATGCCTATTCTATTTTTAAGCTATCATGACCGCACTTGGTGTGAGGTCTTAACCATGGACACTGCTAACATCTTGTTAGGTAGGTCTTAGTTATACAACTTAGATGTGACCAGTTGTGGTAAGCCGAACACTTATACATTCAGCTATAATGGGAAAGATAATGTTGACATTTGCCAAAACCAGACACAGTACTAACTCTGACAGTCAGAAAACTGAGATGGTCACTACACATGCAAGTCAAGACCACTCAATTTGTTAAACACGGATCAGTTTCTTGAGGAAAGTTATGAGGAAGGGATCGTGCCTATGATTGTTGCTATTTGCGAGTTTCCTAGTGCGTGCATACGGTTTGCTCCTGAAGTCCGCCAGATTCTCAAAGATTCTAGTGATATTACTCCAGATGAGTTACCTAATGAATTTCCTCCCTTTAGAAACATCCATCATGTGCGTGATTGCAAACTGAGGTTGAACAGCAGATAACACTTAGTAATGATAATTATAATTCTGATCCGGATTTGCATTAGATAGTGCAAGAGTTTACAGTTAGGGACGAAAAATGCGGCCTAAGAGGTCGCCTCCCAGGACACATAAGAAGTTTCATGCTTGATGTACAGATCCTTATAGGATCTTGCGGAGTATTGGTTTCGATACTTATGAGTTAGACAGACTATGAGAGCTAGAATTAACCCCGTCTTCAATGTCGACAACTTTTCATATCGTGCTCTTATTGACTACCCGGTCGTCATTCTTGGTCCATAATCATCGACAACAGTGAGCCCATGTCACTTTCATTTTTATCTGCCACCACCGTCACCACAGAGGAGACATCTGACCGATGAGATTGAGGACATTTTATAGAATGAGGTGTTCTAAACAAGCAATGGCGGATACCAGCGATATTTGATCCATTTGAGAGGACGTCTTGATTCTGAGTTTACATGCGAACAGACCGAGGAGCTTCAACAACTCAACTCGGACTTGCTGAGGAGTACTATCATTGCCATTCACCATAGGCAAAAATTTCTAACCCGGGGAGAGTTGATGGGAATCCAACCAAGACATGAAAGACATTTGTGTACTTGAGTTGGATCTGATTTTCTTTGCTTATTTTATTAGTGAAAATGTGAACATGTGGTGCACAAGTGATCTTTATTTTCTTTATTTTTTTTATTTGAGGCACGAGTAATGCACGTAGCCTCTTCTATAAAGACTCTTGTAAGGATCTATTTTGTATTATTGAATTATTAAAAACCTTCTTACAACCCTAACTTGGTTTGTGAAATATTTGGGCATGAGGCATCAAGTGAGAGTGATTCTCCTGGGTGTGAAGCTGACACCCCGTACTCTCCCCAATTTCCACCATAAACCCCAATTTTCCCTTCCATTCTACATCAGGAAGGATACATAACGGATAAGAATACAAAAATCAAACAAGAAACAAAAATTTAATTATTGTCTTCTTTCTCTTTGTTTTCCTTCTTTACCCATGTTAGAAGAATAGAGAGAGTCGATTCTTGTTTATTCTCTTTCTTATTTCTTTCATATGAATAAATCTAAGTTTGTTAAGTGTCATTATACTTTTCCATTTTAATTTGATTTGTATTAGGTAATCCACCAACTTAGATAGAATCTGTTGTTTGTTTTGTTTTGTAATAGCATATACAGTTTGTTTTAGATATGACATACTAAGTATGATAAAATTCATTACAAATTAAAGATATGTTTAATTCAGTGGATCCAGATAAGTTTATTTGTTTAGATAGGGATTATCATAGGAGTGATTGTTTCTCCCTTGAGTTTCTCTCAATAAGGATGTGTGTGAAAGGCTGGGGCAAAACACACACACACACACACACACACACACACACATCTTTCCTTTCGAGTTCACCTCTGCATATAATAAGGAACATAACAACCAATAATAAGTACCACAATTCAAAAGTATTCAAAAGACAGGCACATAAGCCCTAACCAAAAATTTAGAAGTAGCATAGCACAGATGATATCATTCATATAACCAAACAACTAAAGTAGGGACTAGTTAAACCAGCTCATAACATTCTTACGCCTGTCATTAACATGGTTCACAGTCGCGGTCGCCGACTCGGCGGGCACTGAGACGGATCGGTCTCGGCGACTCGGATCGGTATCGGGCGATATGCGCAAAACGCTACATAGAAAGCTCAAAATTTTTTGAAAAAATCACGATAAATCTTTAAAAAAAATGTAGATATCCACATTCATGTATTACATGTCCAAAATATATCACCTAGCACACTAAACATAAAGCGAAAGTATAAATACACGCGTCGTCGGAAGAAGCATATCAAAATACATGCACAATATAGTAAATTGCACAAACTACATTCATAAATACATGTTAATGTAGTTATTTCCACATTGAATTGCGATGAGGTACAAAATCATCATCATAATGCCGAGTCAACTGAGTCAACTCCGATTCTCTGCCGAGTCGGTCTCCTTTGAGTTAAGTCACCGACTCGTGACTCGGACTCGTCTCGGAGCGGGCCGAGACGGATACGACTCGGCCGACTCGTCTCCGACTCGGCTGAGTCTTTGAACCGTGGTCATTAAGCAATATTAGCATAAACATATAAAAATCTACACCAAAATGTTTACTTCTGCAGCAAAAGATAAACATAACCACCGCCTACAAATAGGAATATATTTAATAACATAAATATCTCAATTTGTTTTCATTGTTCTTTAGAGTATCCGGGGAAAGAATGCAGCACAAAACTCCTTGGATCCCCTGGAAACTAGGATATAAGCATTGTGCATGGAACTTCTCAAAGCACACATCTAAGCATGTGTGCGCGTACTTTGCCAAAGCAATTGGTAGAAGCATGGAAATCCTAGTGGGTAACTTGGTGACATCAAATTCTGAAACCAGTTCATTGGAAATGGATCATAAAACATCAAGAAAATTCAAAAGGCAAAGATATGGTTACTATTACAGAAGTTAGAACTACTCTCATATAACCACCTTATAGTTGCTCTTTTTCTTTTTCTTTTTCTTTTTTTTACTTTTTTTTTTTTGTAGCCAGTACTCATTGTTCAAGCTATGACAGTAGCAGGGTTAAGGTAACAGTTGGACAACACATTGCTTATCAGAGGATTCATAAGCTGAAGAAGGAAAAAGAAATATAAGTTTTACTAGTAAAATAATTAACTGTAGATCCTCTTTCCTGCTGACGAAAAACAGTATTGCCAAATAAAGGATAGATGCTGATCCGATTTGACAAAATAATTTGAATATTTTTCTTTTCAGTGCTTTTCGCTTTCCTTGTCCTTTTCTCCTTTCTTTTTTCCTTCCCATGCTTTTTCGCTTTCATTTCTGAAACTTTTTCTACTTCACTTTTGTCTAACCAAACCTAATATGAATTGTGTCTTCCCCCCAGATACAGTTTGTACAAGTCATATGTTTCATAACATTTACTGCGGAAGATCAGCAATGGCCCTTGTAATATACATATTAAACATTTAATGGATGCATGTCATACTTCGTTCTTCTGTCTTCGATTACATATTTTTCCCGTCAAACTTTTACTTGTCAGCTATTGAGTGCACGAATCAACACAAATTTTAACGAACTCATATAAAATTCTGTCAAAGGACACCAACACTCTCATCCAAGACAAATGTTTAGGCAAAAAACAATGGACAGAAGAGGGCACCTATGAGGCTAGGTGGCAGATAGGATCACACTAATGGTTTTTGCACTAGTGCAGTATATCTTCCTGAACTCAAAGAACAATGGGTGCACATTAAACCAAGGTTTGTATCGCCTACTACCATTACGTCGAACTGATACTGATAATGCCCAATATGACCGAGATAATTCTGACATTCCCAATTTTGGGACCAACACAGAACAGTTGATATTTCCAATATTCCAAATTTCCTGACCAAAGAACTAAGAACCATACCAGGACCAATATCAAGATTTCAAACATTGCATTAAACCATACTTGAATGTATGACATAGGATTATTTAGAAACTTTCTATGACAATACAAAGTCTAGATCATATAAATATAATGTGAAATAATTATACAAACTATCTAAAAAATGTGGCAGAAATGAGAATGTTGAGATGAATGAGTAACAATATACTAAAAGATAGGACAAGAAACATTGCATCTATAGAAAGTCAATGCTTGCTCCCATTGAGGACAAAATAAGAGAGAACCAATTGAGATAGGTTAGGTATGTGCAATGCAAACAAATAAGATTGTAAATTAAAAAAAGTGAAAAGATTATAGCTGATGTGGCAATGAGGACCAAAGATGGCCTAAATGTAACTTTAACAGAGGCAATTAAGAAGGATATGTTAATGCTTCATGTAACTAAGAAGATGGCTCTTAATAGAGATGAAATAGAAGAAAAGGGTTCATGTAGCTGGCCCCAAAATTTTGGGATAAAGGCTTTGTTGTTGTTGTTACTATATCACAAACTGAGGAACAGCTTATACTATACTTCTTCTATATGTCACCATTTATAAGAAAGTAAAGGCAATGGGAGCACATCTTTTCTAGATTATATAAGGTTGCAACACAATTATGTTAAGTAGAATCCATAAATATCTATCCATATATTTATCAACCACGATATTTTCTTCAGAAATTTGCAAAGAGTAATATGTTAAGCGTATTTTATCATAAAACTATGATAAATTATACTTTTACAAGAGAATTATTAAAATTTATGTTCTTTCTCAATAGGTTATCCTTTGGAAAATTTTTCTACAGCCACCTATTTTGCTTCATAATTAGAAAAAAAACTCAGCTTCATAATTTTATTCACTACAGCATCATTCACATCAAGATAATTTGATTCCTCACAACCACTACTTCTTTATATATTTTCATTTACTCGTTACCCTTCCTCATCACCCCCCAACATTGCTCTCCCCTCAACCCTGACCCTCGTGCAGAGATATTCCCGGATCGACCTGCACGGTCAGGTCATCGTGGGGTTTGGACGGAGGCGGGGAGCCTCCTCCAGGGGGGGTCTCAGGGGCGGATCCCCCGGACCAAATTTTTTTGGGATCGACTTTTTGCAGATCTCGATTGCTCGTGCTCGCGATGAATTTTATTTAAGTTTGTGATTGATGTGATATTTAGATCTTAAAAAAATAAGGGATCATTCGATGCCTGTGAACGGGGTCTATTGATGATGGCAATACTGAAATAAGGACTACGACTCATGATCGCAGTCTTATGTAAGGACTATGACTATGATCGCAGTCCTTTATTAGAAGACTATGACATGATCATAATCTTTTATGATCATATTATTAATTGAAAATTATGACATTTTATAAGGACTGTGGTTATTGTCGCAGTCCCAATACACGCTGAAAATTTGTGTTTTTTGTTAGGACTGTGATCATGATCGTAGTCCTAATAAAGACTAAAAAAATAAGATATTTTTGACGGAATTGCGATCATAGTCGCATTCCTATAAAGACTCAGAAACATGTCCTAATAATGAGGACTGTAATCATGTTCGTTGTCCTATAAAGACTAAAAAATAAGACATTTTTGTGAGGACTGCGATCTGCGATCAAGATCGCAGTCCTGATCGTCATCCTCTTTACTATAAAGACTCAGAAATATGACATTTATATGAGAACTACGATCATAATCGCAGTCCTCAGAAATAGGGCATTTTTGTGAGGACTGTGATCATGGTCGCAGTTCTCAGAAATAGAATATTTTTATTAGGGTTGTGATCATGGTCGCAGTCCTTAGAAATAGGGTATCAACAGTCCGCATTTTTGAAGCGATTTGCTTTTTTCGAAGCGATTACTGCGGGGCATTTGTGTCTTTCGCCACTGAAGAGCGCTTTCTTCGCTTGACATATGGGTGCACCTCGTTGGTTTAAAAAAAAGGTGGTTGAAGCGAATAAAATTATGAAGCTGAGTTTTTTTTTCTAATTACGACTTGACATAGGGAGCTATAACGAAATCCCCCTTATCCTTTATGGTTCTTCATATAACATGCAAATTCAAATATACATAAAAACGTTAAATAAACGCATCACAACACACATTTGACTAGGATCCCACCAGTAGGATTTGAGGTTTGATCCTACTAGTTCAAAGTATATATTTTGCAACTCAATTGCAAGAGCCAAACTGTTAAATATGATCTAAAACCATTAAAATGCCTAAAATGAAAGCTGATTCTTCAGGGTGCGTTTCCAAAAGTATAAACTTGGAATCATACGTTTTTGTAATTTCTTGCTTGTGCATCAACTGACCCTAAAATGGATGGTTTTAAATAGAAAGTAACTTAGATCTATAATCTAGAATATAATAAACACCTAAAATTTATTGTACAAGGGCTTTACACTATTCAGATTAAGGCTCAACATGTTGGGTTAATAATTCGGAAGCTCCAAACCATAGTTTTGCTCAATGTGCTATTTAATGCTTTTCATTTTGGAAGGTGTTTGGTCCATGGGTAAAAAATCTTTAAATAATGTGATTTTTTTTTTTAGGCATTTAGATGATTCACACCATGTTTAACAGTTTGGATCTTGCATTTGAGTTGCACAATTTCCAACTGATATGATTAACCTCAAATCCTACCTGTAGTCTATGATGTGAACATGCATACAGTCATCCCCTTGCGACTGAACTTTGGAGAATTGCTGGAGATTAGTTGTTTCCAAATCTTGCATCCAAAAGCAAATGGTTCAGTCCATGTCAGCAAGAAAAAGGGTAAAAGTGAATAAAAATTGAATATTCAACAAGAATTCTAACTATAACAAATAGCTTCCAAGTTAAATTACATAATATGTATTGGTGATGAAATACACCATTTGAAGAGTTCCCAAGATCAACCTTGCAGATCATTAGGGTGTTGTATATAAGTGAGTAGTTTCCTAAAGTGAACATCATCAGATTAATATAACCGAGAAAGTTACAATTAGAAAAGGCAAAGCATTTGTGTGAATTGTCCAAACCGGAAAAGCGTGATCAGATATAGAAACAGATTTTACACGCAAACAATTCTGAATCATGTCTATCGTGGCACACGCACATATCTTCATTTCGAACCAGCCTAGCAAGGCAAAACACACTAACCCTCAAAGATGAATTCAGAATAGCATTAAGTCAATTAGACAGGCACCATTGGAAAATTAATTATATGCATATGTAAAATTTCATGATAGATAGCAAATCCATCACCACAATTGCAATCATAGACAGCATAAGGAATCTCGAACTGTATATATTAGCATATGATCGAATTGCTTAAATACGAGTTTCATATGGGAAAAATATATAAATTTAAATAACTTGGAGAATCTCAAACCTTGAAATGCTATGGACTATCCCCTAGATCAACATATGCTGGGCACAAATATATGCCGAGTATACTTCTCAATCTGCGAAGCATTTGGAAATGCGACATCAGTCACCCTCGTCACCCTCCCAGTACCTAAATCGAATACCTTCATGGGGCTTCTCCATCCTCATCATCAAATCTTATATCCTTAGAAAAATAGATGCAGTTCCCTTTGGCTCCAACATCAGCAACTAACAGAGAAACAGAGTATATGCAATGGAGGATGAGCGCTCGATTGCCAAGGGTTTCCATCCATCCTCCCCCACATCTTTCTAGACAGATCTGACTTGAACACTCGGAACCCAACCGTGATGATACGCAAGCAGTTATTTTTCTCATTCTCCTCATGCTTGAAAATTTCCCCAACCAGCAATGGTTCACCATTAGATTCCACCTAGCGGGAGGTTCCATCATCTGAAAGAAGTGACCGGCTGGTGTGGGGAGGAGAGGAACAATGACTAGGAAATGATGGCAAGGTGTACAGGCCTCTTGGAATATCTCTCTTCGGGCAAATAAAGTAGTGCTTCCCTCCACAAGAGACGGCCTTGTCTGGCTTCACCGGGGGCTTCAATTTCAGTTCGGTCCACCAACGGTCCTTCCAGTGGAGCAAGTAGAGACTGGAGGATTCCATGATGGAAACAATGTACTTGGGAGGGGGTGAGATGGCACTAACATAGCCTATATCAAATAGTGCCGCCTCCATTTCTTTTCGCCCTCCTGGGAGCTTGATTTCGACCCCGGAGATGGATTCAGGATTACGAAATGGCGGTAACCCGAACACTCGTTGGCCAGCCAGTCGTCGCCGAGCAGCCATCCATGGGGAAAACAATCGCCATAGTGCACCCAGCCATTGTCGATGGGGAGACGAAGGCGGTAGGATCTGTCCTCAAAGGGGCTGTAGCAAGATGCAATGTCTTGTCGCTGTGGTTCGTAGGGGATGAACCATGGGAGGCTGAGCATTGTCGCTGGGGAAGGGGCGTGACGGCGGCGGTGGTCGGATTGGATGGTAGCGACACAGACGGCACACGGCGGCGAAGCGGACGTAGTCGGGAAGAGGGAGGCGCTCCAAGATCTCTTCCATTAGGTAGTCAGCGGGGTCCAGTCGTGGAGGAGGAGGAGGCTGCGTTTCTAATTTTGGGAGCTTGGGCGATGGAGCTGGTGAGGGTACATTTTCCATGGATGAATTGATTGGATTGATGGGTGACAAGATCAGATTGTTAGGTTAGGGTTTTGGATGGGAGGAGGAGGGAGGCGATTGCTGCTTCCGTTATATAATCCGAACCGAATCGCACTCCAAATTTTTGGATTTGAATCGTTTAAATAACTATTTCGGGCGGTATATTGTTTTCACACCTGGAATGCATTGGAACTCATTGTCGAAGAGCCTACAGCTTTTTCTTCCCCCTTTTTTTAACTGTGTTTAAATAAATGCCTCAAAATAGATAACATGGAGAATAGAATTGTGAATATATGCAATTTTAGCATAATATCTTTTTGTGGACATGAGCTTAATTACAGATTTCTCTCTAGTCAGCACTAATATGGTACAAAATAGATATCAAGGTAAAATGATAACTAGAGATAAAATAAGATATGTCTCATTAGGTATATCACTTGATTTTACAAGAAAAAAATATAAATCATAAAATTTTCTGTGGCAGCACAGCAAACAGCCTCTTAGCATTAGAATTGGCACCTAGATTTTTGCCAGTGACTTTTAGCTCTTATATGCATCAAACGTTTCCTCAATTCTTGGTTAGCATCAGATGACACAAAACAGATGAAAGTCGCAAATTGAAACTCTGAAGAGTTTACATGAGAAATTTTTCCACTGCACCCTGTGACAAGACATGATGAATCTGAAAACTCATCTGCAGTATTGTGCTTTTGGAAGTAAGCGCGCTCCATATCACAAACAAGCATGTAGGGCTGAATCACCTTGAAAGTTTCAGCGAAGGAAGAAATGAGATTTTTCTCTTCTTTTTTTTTTTTTTTTTTTTTTTTTACAAGAGACCAACAAGACTTCTCAAAATACAGATTGTGGTTTGCGATCCCATTACCCAAAAGCTTCAGGGGCATTTTTTTGTACAACCGAAGCCGGATTCAAGAGCACATGTTTCCAACTAAGATAAAGTTCACTAGATAAAGACATTGCACATATTGTTTGATGCTTGATGTGTAATCCTCCCTTGTCGGACACTAAATCTAAATACCTGGATCCTTGCACCGTCGACCTCATTCCCGAGTATTCTAACAAGCTAATCTTATCATTTTCTTATCAGCTTGTTTCCTATGGGCAAAAAAATATGAATACAGGCAGATCTCACCAGATACAGGTTATCCTCCTTGAGATGCAGTTGGCAGCAAAATATACAGAGACTGCAGCTCTTCCTGTTTCACAGATAAATCTTGAGCTGAGCTGGAGGAAGAGGACTTCTCATAGAAAGAGAGCAGTGCAGTTCATCTTTCCAGGAATCTATTTAAAAATGTCTTCCTGGAAGGGACTTCACCATCATTTCTCTCAGGCTCAACAACTGTTTTGAAGGCGCAGCGGATTACAGAATTGATCTGCTTCCTCAGTCGTCCATTGTCGATTAATGTGTCTGTCAGCATTCTTCTTATCTCATTCTCAGCTTTGATTGGATCATCACCATTCATCATAATAACATTTTCAGATGGACCGGTGCTGTTAGATTTTTCTGTATCAGTAGTTGCAGCCTCATCATCTCTGGTGAGGAGTTGAGCCTATATGCACATAAAAAGTGTCAAATATATGCTTTATGACATTCAGAAACTAAACAGCTGTCAGGAACTCTATAGAATCGGTCCAATGAAGTCAGTTTTGATTTTCAATGTTAGAAATTACACTAAAAAAAACCAGTGCAGCATTGTATGCTAATATTCTGTTCAAAATGGCATCAGTGAAACACAATCTCAGTGCATCTGTTACTACTCCCACATTTCTGTGTAAGAAGACATGGCAGTAACACTATGTGGAACAGGGCTCATCATTTCAGCATTCAGGCAGTAGGAAACGACACCAACCAACCATGGTACATCAGAATTTTGTTTAACCAAACCACCAACTGTGGCTGAACCAGAAGTAGCACTGGGGAGAAATCACAGGTTATATTTTGGACCCTTTCCATAACATTCTCTCCTAGGCAAACAGTGTTGAATTAGATATTTCAGCATCTCTATATATCTTAAAGGTGGTAATAGATTTAGCCACAAAAAGTTTCCAGGGGTAGAATCACAAGAGACACCTACATCGGTGGCAGAGATGGCAAGCTAGTATTTTTGCTTTGACTATTAATAAGTGACAGTTGAAAAAAAATGCATCAATCTGTCATGTTCAGCTAGCATCTTATAGCAGTAGGGGAAAATGTGTCTAGCAGCTACTGGGGAGATAATCACAGGTTATATTTTGGACCCTTTCCATAACATTCTCTCTTAGACAAACAGTGTTGAATTAGATATTTCAGCATCTCTATATATCTTAAAAGGTGGTAATAGATTTAGCCACAAAAAGTTTCCAGGGGTAGAATCACAAGAGACACCTACATTGGTGGCAGAGATGGCAAGCTAGTATTTTTGCTTTGACTATTAATAAGTGACAGTTGAAAAAAAATGCATCAATATGTCATATTCAGTTAGCATCTTATAGTAGTAGAGGAAAATGTGTCTAGCAGCTACTCTAGCTCCCCGAGAATCTCCTGAAATTCAATCACCCCTTTGTTGATTTTTGACTTTCCAAAACCTCCCTAATATTCACAACTGGTACACCCACCCCCTGTACCTATTTTAGAACGCGGTGGCATTTGAGTGGGGCAAAATTCCCATTGTTCCCCTTCCACTTTCATCCTCTTCTACCTTTTTCTTCACTGTTTCTTCTCGCGTCCTTCTCCAGCTCCCTTCCCTTTGTATTCACTACAGATTAGATCAAACATCAATGGATTCTTGGTGCTTAGATCACAATTTCTCCATTAAGCTTATTAAAAATGTCTCATTTTGCAAAGAAAATCAAAATTCTTCCATTGGGCGTGGTTTTGAAGAAGGATTGTAAGTTTTCTTACTGAGAAGAGCCACTTTTTTGTCTGGAGTCACTATTTCCTAGGATTTAAGTGCTGAGGGTTTTCATGATATGAGTTTTCTGTAGAGAAGGAGAAATAACGGAGTTCCCCCTCTATGTAAATTTTCCACCTTATAAAAATTATCTGCTTTTTACATAGAGTTTCTACTTTTTATTGTAAATTATCTGCCTTTTCTGATCAACAGTTACTTTTTATCTCAATTTTACATCGTTCAATTTCATTCATAAAATGTCTATGTTCATATGTAAACTATCTAAAATATCTATATTTACATATAATGTAACTACCTTTATATTAAACTACCCATCTTTATTTCTAAAATCACTACATTTACATGTTCTATTTTTAGATGTCCCCGTTTAAAATTTTTGTTTTTACACAAAATTTTTTTATCTTCATTTCAAAATATGTTTGTATATAAATTATTTGTCTTTATTTTAAATTGTCTATGTTTTAAGTATGTCTGACTTTCACATGAAACTATCTACATTTTTTAAGTTTATTATGTCTGTCTGTTTTATGAAATTCTGTACCTTTAGTTGAGTATATCTACCTTTTATGACAAACTATCTACCTTTTATGAGAAAGTATCCACCTTCAATTCAATATGTTTATCTTTCACATGAAATTGTCTACCTCTTTGTTCACTATCTCTAACTTTTATATGAAACTGTCTGCCTTTACGTTCAATACATCTACCTTCTATGATAAGCTATCTACCTTTTAGGTTAGTATATTTGTCTTTCCTATGGAACTATCTACTTTTTGATTCAATATGTTTATTTTTCATATAAATTGTCTACTTTTTAATTCAATATATTTGTTGTTCTCAGATAACTGTAAACACATCTTGGGAACGTTGTTGACCTGCTGCAATGAAAAAATTCAGTGAATTAAAAGGAAAAAAAGCAAAAAAGTAAGAGGAAAAAAGTGAGAAGATTAAGAATCCAATAAGGAAAGATTCTTAATATGTTTTATTTGCAACTCAACCCCCTTCAAATTATCACTCTAATTGTTTCATCTGAAGTATAAGCATTTTTAAATATATTTCCTCCTACATTAAATAAAAAATTACTCTATTTTATTTTTCTAATTAAATTTTATAAAGAAAAGGTAGACATTGTGACGTGTCTTGGAAAAAAAAAAAGTACACTTTCTTGTAAGGTAGGCATATCAAAGGTTTAAGGTTAGTCATACTAGCTTTGAATTTAGTTGCAACCTCAAATTTTATCAAAACTCACGTTTTCCAAAGCTTTCTTTCAAAAGAATCTTGCAACAGCAAAGGTGGACAACCTGATACTACATGTGGATAGTTTCCCAACCTACCCCATTTTCCCGAATGTGAGGTGCATTTATAGTATGACTCACGATTACCCAGATGGCATCAACAACCCCTAACCACTCATAGAGGGACAATATGAGGATTACATACTTCGTATCCTGTATTGCCTTTATGTGGGGGCGGGGGTGTTAAAGGTCGGAGAAGAATTTGGTAGGGGTTTTGCAAATCAAAAAGCACCAAGGGGGGAATCGAATTTCGGAAATTCTCCGGGGCGCTGACACATTTGCCCTATAGAACATTATTACTAGTAGTATACCGCTATCGGTAGGTGGGAAACCGAACGACAGCGGCGACGGCGGTGTGCGAGAGAGGGATGGGGAGGACAGAGAAGGGGAAAGAGATGGGGAGAGCTAGAGAGGGGGAGGGGGAAAAGGGGAGGCAGAGTGGGGAGAGGGGAAGAGGGAGAGGCGGAGAGTGAAAGAGAGAGGGGAGACAGACAAACGGACAGACAAAATTTGTGATAGAGTCACGGGAGAAAACCTCCCTTCGGTTGGTTTTGATTGTTACACAACATGTAGTTGAGCTTTTTGAACTCAAAACACTATAAACCTGCTTTAGCTGAATAAATGTCTTGTTTGTTAATTCTAATCAGCACAAAAAAAAAAAAGCAAGCAAAGAGTTCCATCCACTTAGAACTTACTAAGAGAGATTCCATAACAGAAATATTGGAAGAATCTACATGCAATTTATTTTCTAGTAAAAGAAGCTTGCATGAAAGATAATAATCATAGTCCAACCAAAATGTTCTTATCGAGGCACATGAGAAGTGTTCTTATCGAGGTACATGTGAAGCTGTGAATATACTGTCACACTTGGGGTATATACTTGTAGAAGTAACCCAGATATGTAGACTGATAAACCAGTTCAATTCATATTTTGTACCAAGAAAAAGAGATATTCATCCCCAGAACAATCAAAATTAATATCCTGCCCAGAGTGAGAAACAGTATACAGTATAAGCATTTAAAAAGAATGTTGGAATCTCCATAAATCATTTTCCTCTTCACCCAGAAGAACTGGTCAAATTAAGTGATGATCACCAAAACTGCAAGCCAAATACAACATAAATTTTGTTGGGGGAGAAAGAAAAGGAATTTGGTAAAAGTTGACAGGTTAACTCTTGGTCTCAACAAACTCTGTTTCGCTTGAACTTAAATATGTGCAAAGTCATGCCGAGAAAGGTGTATATAATGTTATGTTTCTCTCAGATGAATTTCATTACTATTTTAGGGCAACATGATAGTCATGGGGCGGACTCGTGAGCATGGATCTGGCTGCACAACTTTCATCCGCTGAATGTTTGGAGGCTCAGCCTTCCAACTTCCAAGTAAGGCATCCAGATTCAGAGCAAGGGTGAAGGTATCACTCACTTTCTACCAGTCATTTTAAGTGCTATAAAACCAGATGTAAGAATAAATATAAATTCCTTCTGGACTATGATGCAATGAATGTTTAGCTCACAGGTTGTAATACAAATTAACAAAGCAATCACTAAATTTAACAGTTATCAAAAAATTTACAATAAATTTTACTGCTTTAAAAACCCATGCATAATGGAAAATGAACAGAATAAAACAGAATTTAACAGTAATCAAAGAAAATGATACGCTGAAAAGGAGAACCAGTTCATGGGAAGTTTTATGTTATTACATTATCCAATTAGATGATCTTAGAAGAAATAACAGGTTACCTCAGCAAGCAGAAGGCCGATTCTATTATCTGAAGTTTCCAGCAGGTCTAAGGCATCAGATAGTGAAGAAGGACTAACAGTAAACCTATCTTCCTCTTCTGCAAGAAAATTAACACTACATTCTTGTAGCCGATGGCGGAGAACTTCACATTCATGTAGGAGCTTTTTTCTTGCAGGTTTCGAGTATTCCCACCTTTGCTTCTCATTTTGAAGAACTCTCTAACAAGCATACATATCAAAGAAGTAGATCATAGCATTAATTAGAAGAGATTTTTCAGGAAGTCAGTACCGAAAAACAAAGCTTAATGTACAGCAATTCAATAGAAGATTAAAGAACAATATCGGAGAAATATGGATCTTTTTTCCGATAAAAATGCAGAAAGACTGCCCCAAATTATGGGTGTTGAACAGATAATTTAACCAGGCAATATTTATCTCACTTGGTCAAGTAATTCCATATAAGAATATATAATGCTAGGAAAACAAAGGCCTAAAGGCCATTGTATGTAAGAACTTTGTATGGAGACAGACACACACACACACACACACACACACACACACACACACACTCACTTGAGTTGAACTCTCCAACTGAGCAAGCCAGTGATCTCCACCAATATTGCCTAGAAACATATTTCTGCCAAATTTTCTTTCTTTTTTCAAGAAAAGAGATCACCCAATCTCCACCACCATTGATAAGAAGCTAATACTCACCCCCTCTTGTTCAATACCATAGATCAGTTTGTGCTGCTTTTCTTTTATATTTAAAATCTTTGTTAATCAAAGGAATGACTGGATCATCTTTTCTTCCTGACCAGCTAATACAGAGACTGCAAGTTCGTTGGGGGTCTTGCTGTACCTCAGGTGCATTAGTAGCCAAGTCACCAGCATGAGGTAGGCAATGATTTCTTACAGGAGAGATTACAATGTCAACTGGCAGGCCATAGAACCAACTTCTTCATTTTTTATTTGACCAGAAAATTTCTTCAACTCCTAATTTATTTTATTTTAAACTTTTAGTTTCATCATTTTATCATACATTTTGCTTACATTTCTTGAGAAAGAAGTGGAGAAAAACATATGTCTATCTCAATTCACATTCAGAAATTTGTTGGGAAGAGATTGTCATGACTCATGAGAAAAGTCCCATTTAGCAAGTAATCATTTCAAGATATCAGGGTATTTCTCTTGAGCTTGGAATATTGACAGCTCCATATTCTAGCTAAGGCACAAGTGTAGAACATCCAAAAGTTTTGGAAATGCAAAATCATACTCGGCACAAGAAATTGCTCTAACATAATTGCTTTTATGAGCAGACAATAGCATCCAAATCAATGTATTCTTTCAGGGAAACTTAGTACTTTACCTCTATCTCTGCCTTTTCTTTCATAGATTGATTTAACATCTCCTTCAGCTCTGCCTGTGAAACCCGCAGAAACTTAACCTCTTTGATTAGAACTCTAATATCTGCTTTTGATTTCATCTCCACATCTTCCAGATGCCTTTGCAACTTCTCTATCTGTTCTTGTTTGCTCTCCAACTCTTGCAGTAATAAGTCTTTCTCACTGCTGGCACTTGATTTTTCTGACTCTGCACGAGTCTTTTCACTCTGCAATAAACAAAAAAGACAAAAGAAGCAAAATTACTACAATAAATAAAAGTTTTTAAAACTTTGTTAAAATTAAAGGGAAGGGAGTCAAACCTGTTCGATTTTGAGTTTTGACTCCATCTCCATATACTTCCTGCGAAGTTCGTCCATATCCCATTGCATCTGTGTGACCCTCTCCCTTTCAATTAAGATGGCTTGCTGCAGATTTTCTTTGCTCTTCTGTTTAGTGACTTCCAGGTCCCCCTCTAAATCCTTGACCTGCAGAAATTTAACTGTAGTAAGATGATGCTATATAGAATTGTTAAGGGAAAAAAATACCCTGTAATTCTTAAGAATTGGATTGAAATTTATAAGGTTATGGAAGTAAAAGAAGAAACCTTGAAATCAGAAATAATTTTCAGTTAACTTGAGTAGTTCTGTCTAGGCTCTACGTCCCAGATATATCACAGATAAATTCAAAGAAACAAAGGATATGTTTGATAAGTAAGTTGTAATTTGCACCCTAAAGAACAAATGGCATTCAACAAATCTGTTAAGAATATGATGTGGTTAGCAGACGACAAATACAAAAGAAAGAGGTGCACCTTTGTTGTAAGGTACTCTTTCACAGTCATTTCTTGATTCAATCTTGCTATTATATCCTCCATATCTGTTTTTGCTGTCACTAACCTTCGTTGCATGGTGACAAGAACTCTATTCAATTTGTGACCTTGATCAAAAGGAAGAAGAACTTGTGCATCATTTAGAAATTGTGCCTCCATGCTACAGAGCGCCTCGATGGCACTTCGAGCTTCTCCGCCATTAACATCAACAGAACCATCCCACACTGAATTACTAACTCCAGGAATTGATAGCTCACTACCCCTTAGCGAACTTACATCACTTCCAATGCTATCAGAAGAAAGTTTACGAGAATGACCAGAAAGCTTATCATGGTCTTGTTCTGACATGAATTCTATTCTCTCCCTTGGAAGGGGTATCTCCTTTAATGGATTTCCATAAAACGTATCCCTCCTGATAGCAAGATTTTCTTTTCTATGTTGCAAGTCTGTCCTAAGAAATTCATCTGGCTGATCAAGAATTGATTCTCCCAAAAGAACAACATTACCAATTTCTCCTACTGAAGCAGATAAATCATGGATGGATGCAAAAGTTTTTGGGCCAGTTTCAGATACATGAACCATCCCTTGACTAGAAGTTCCCATATCTGATGTTTCATATGCATTATCACTACCAATCTCTGAGGTTACAGATTGAGACTTCGAAGCAACAGCTGAAGAACCAGAAAGAGAAGCACCTGAAAAAGACCTCTCTGGCTGCGAAGATGTAATAACCGAAACCTCACCCAAATTTCCTGTTTCTGAAGAGAACTGACTCATGTCCTGAAATGCTGACAAATGTGTAAGCCAAAATGTAAGCACAAGCATCTCACAAGGAAAAAGGTTAAATAACTACAAATCTAGTGGAAATTAAATAATAAAACAAAAGTTCAGTTTACGTGGATGCCTAGGGGAAAAAATAGATCTTGAAATGCAAATATTAAACTCAAACTCAAGAAAAACAACCACAGGATATAACAAGAGAAACACCTACATGACCTTGCGGCAACTTCTAGCTCAAGGAAAGAAGCCACAGTAGCACTTCTAGACAGGTCAATGTCAGACAGTACCTTTCCCATCCATTCCTCCAAAGCACGCCTTCTCTGCACCCAAACTATCAGTTTCAGAACAATTAACCACAAAAGTAGGAAATGAAAACAGATTTTTCGTTTTCTTTTTCGAGGAAAGATATTTCAAACTCTCCAGAATAAGCTTCTAAACCTATAAGTGGTATGCTAAATCTAAATCCTCAATACGAAATAATTTCTAGTGATAAAGCAGTATCGCTTTACAACTTCTAGTATCACACTTTTTTCAATGAATCCACGTAACAAGGGGCTGGATCTTAGGGGATCATGCCATACCAATCTGCCACTTACACTAGTCCATCGCTCATTTAAGTCGTCTGAAAATATTAATCTACGTTAGCTTTATCTTGTTTATACTATTGACATTTAAAAATTACCGATCCTTGAATAAATAGTATAACAACCATTATCTACTACTACACTATGGGAAAATAAAGGAAAAGGTGAAATGTTCAAAAATTAATCATCAATAAATCAGTTATTATCAGCAAAAACAAACCACTGATGATTCTCTGCAAACACAAAACCTCGGATAACTATACTATCCGCTCTAGAAAACATGCCGTGTGGCTAATACTTAAGAACAAGAGCATACTTGTCATTATTATAGATTTTTCTTACATAGATAAAGCTAGTAAAGAATATTTGTACGAAAAATGGAAAGGATAAATGTAGGATCAATTAAAGATAAACAAATCATCTCTTCTAATATGAAGTCGAACAAAGACCCGACATAGTTTTTCAGGATAATAAAAGAGATACATACAATAATAGCCACTACGCTCTTTACAAGACCTCAAAGAACATTAATTAGCTACTAGACTAAGACCTACAGCTTCTTGTGCTGACAAGTTTTCACTGAATAATAATAATACGTTATAACATCAATAATTCTTTGCAAAACAAAGTAGTCATTTCAATAGATTTTGTAACGGATTTGCCTGATTGAGCCTTAAAAGGGATCTGAAACATGACTTACACCAACCAAATGTTAACTTCTAAAATGCCTCAGTGGCAGCCGCCTTAAAAGGGATCTGAAACATGACTTACACCAACCAAATGTTAACTTCTAAAATGCCTCAGTGGCAGCCTCATAATTTGGGTGAAGCAGGCAACATACCATTGCCATTGTACAAGAGTAGGTTTAAATTAAGAAGAAAGCTAAGAAGTAACCAACATTACCATCGCCATCCTAGTTAAGAGCTCAATGTTTGATTTTATATCAAGTACAACAACATGAACTGTCTATTTGTTGAAAAAAAAATTTGTGGTTTATGTAGCAAGACACTTATCCTGTTAAGTTGTGTCTGCGACAGACAGGTATCTGAAATGACACATCTTGCTGTATAATTCCTGTTTGTAGAAAATATTAAGATATTCCGTGCCGGTGTGTCATTTCTGTATGTTTTGTGTGCATGTCAGCAAGTAATGACACCATGCTCCTTACTTTGAGCATACTGTCTATGTGACATTGCAACAAGTTCATTATCTAAATTCGACTGCTCACTGTTCATTTTTCTCTGCTAAAAAACAGATACAATAAGCAAAATCTATATCCTACTCTGTTATTTAAATGTTATTTTCATCCAGTTTTTATGTCTATTTATGTAGTCCACGATGGCCCTAGGTTTCTCTTCCAAGTATCTGATCATATGATGGTTGCACCTCTTTGTGGACCAGTCAATAGATGTCTGATAAGAAATATTACAACAGAAAAGGACAACTGGAAGAAAGAGGCAATGTACTCCCTAGTGCATAGTGGCATTGCAAGACTGTCAAGGTAAGGACCGGTGGGGAGATAGGACTACACACAAACATAATGCCAAAACAAGCAAATCTTAGCCAACTGTTAAATATAAAGGCAGAAATCAAGACGACCAACTCAAGTGTGCTATTCGGAGCTTGCGCTGACAAAGAGCAAGCAGAAGGCCAGTACCAATCACCCTGGACGAAGATAAGAGGGTGACTCTGAGCAGGCCAGTGATCAACCCTGATTCTAGATCAATCCAGACATGAAACATAACTGGCAAAGCCAAACTAAACTGTTGCCAATATCATAAAGCAGCAATCAGAGAGGACTCACTTGTAGGATAACTCCACAAGCTGCAAGGAATTAGGTGAACTGGAGGATCATCATTGTGAGTAGGCCAGACTCATGCACCGATCAGAAAAGATACCAAGTTATTTCGGGTCATTTCTTTAATAGTCACCAGGCCCATATTGAGTAGCAAATGTCCAGTAGATTGCAAGAGAGGTTTCAGAGCTAAATAAAAATGTTGGGAACAGGATAAGCCAAGGCAGCAGGTGACACTTTACAGAGAGGTTGTGTGTACACTGTACATCACAGTTAGATGACAAATGGATTGCACAGACTTCTATGGAAAGGGGACGGGAAAGCTTCAAACAATCATCTTGCACATTTTGACGGGAATGAATAAAATTTAATAGTGCTTTCTGTCAAATCAGCCTCCTGGTCCATAAGCAACACTATTAAGGGTATGAAGTCTATGAGGCACATAAGCAATATCAAGAGGATGGTAACCATTTCTTCTGGATATTCAGTCAGTTCTCAAAATCATTAAAGTATGAGGTATAACACATTTATACTGAAGAGGAATCATGTGCAAATTTGGTGGCTAATTTGGGCTACATAGGCCCAGGGCTAGGTTTTGTTCAAGACAAGTTTGCCTCCAGAATTATTTCTCTTGATGAGGCTCACAAGAAGGAATTTGTTTTTTGAGAATTCGACGAGTCTTCCAGCATTTATTAGCAAATAATAAGAAGAAGAAGAATAAGCAGACTCATAGAAAAGTTGCAAGTGTCAACTAGACAACTACAAGACCTTATTGTCTATGGCTCTATGCAAAGCCTTGCATCAAGAATGGAGGAGAATGACGAAGATAGGAATTGATGGCATGCGCAAGAACCAAAAGATAACAGATGGTGGAAGATGTAGGAAGCAGATGAGAAGGTACCCTCAAACCTCCAAACCATATTCACATGTCCAGGTTTTGCAACCCAGCTCAAAAGGCATTATTGTTTGGAGAAGCTTTTCCTTCGACTTTACTTGTTCATTTATTTAGGTTCATTCCAGTTAGAATATAAAAATATTACCCTCAATTCTCACAACAACTTTAGAGTTTTGGTTTGGTGACAGGGAGTTTAATGTCGTACCAAAGAACCCAGATTCAATTCTCACCAAGCGCGTACTTGAGAAAACAGATTAAAAAAAATTAGCGCTACGCAAAAGCACAAGGTTTGGCCCATGAAAAGAGTACTTGACCTGCGGACCCTCCCCACAACTTCGGAGGTTTGATTTAGTGACAGGGACTTTAATAGTTCCCTTGATAAAAACTTGGTCAAGGGAAGTCTCCGATCTAAATGGAGAATGTAATCAAAGTAAATTTGATTCCTTGAACACTAAATGTGAAGGCAACAGCCATTGCGATTTACTAGTCAAGAAATATTATGAATGTGCTTGTGGTTGGCCAATGTGTCCTCCAAGCAATTGCACATAGACGCTCACTCCCATAGTTGATATGAAATCAAGAATTCAGAAAATGTATGATGTGTCCGCAAGACTCTATGAAGGTAGTTCGGATAATGCATATAGCAGTTAAATTTCTGGTGGTAGCAACTACAACTTAACTAGAAAAAATTAATGCTATAAGATTCTGATCAACCAAAAGGGGTGTTTAACCAGTAATATTAGAATTAAACTGCTATCATCTGTACTTATTTAATGTATAGTGTTTCAGAACTCGTTTCCAGGATAAGGAATGTTCCTCGAACAAATTATCTCCGGCTAAATATATGCAATAAGGAGGCAGAAGCATATAAACCCCAGAGCTCACCGAAATATTTTGTAACTATGCATAGGAGTAATTCATGGTATATCCATGAATAGAACTGTGCAGAATAATCCAGAAAAAAAATACTAAAACAACAACATTAAAAAAAATCAGTTTTAACCGTTAAATAACAGAAATAGAACAAATGAAAAGTCTACAATGGATATCAAACACCATAAAGTGGAGAGAAGAACCTAGCCGTCTGCAAAATCAAATAACAGGGTAGACATTTTTTTTAAGGTTGAATTCCAACAAACCTCCTCTAAGAGCAGCCGACTCGAGTTTATTCTCAACAAAGCATGCTTTGGTGGGGCGGGGGGGATATCCTTTTTCGGAAATGCTCTTTTAAGCTACAAAATAACATAAAGGTGTAAAGAAAATGACATAGAAAAGTAGAAGGTAAAAGTAAACACGAGCATCAACTATTTAATCCACAGCTATAGTTAAATGCTCAGACATGGTAACAAATAATATCTATGCTTCCATGGTGTGCAACTCACGAGTGAACATCCTAACTTGCAAACTTCAAGAAATGACAACTGATTACAACTCTGCATTTAAATTATCAAGCCAGCAAAAATGCCCCTAAAAATTGCCTCGAGCAGAGCATCACATTCTCCAGACCCAAACCTCAATTACTTTGCTAGCAGATAGAGCATGAAATAAGCTTCAAAATAGGGCATTAATCACCTTAGCAATATTCAATATAGAAATTTGATGTAAACAAGAAGCATAAACCATACTGCAATTTTCCAGGTATTATGTGTTCCGTATGAATGACATTTTCGCTATCCCATATTGTATACTCCATGTAGTATGGAACAACCAACCCTGCAAGCTAGCCCTCCAAGGTCTGGATTACACCCAATTATAATTAATATTATCTTGATTTTCATGCAATTTTCAACTTCTTTCTGTGATTCCAAGTTCTTTATGGTCTGACTCTCTTAAAACCCTTCGAGTGGTTGGTTCAAGTCCATTGTCTTTCCAGGCAGGATATGTGACCCATTCAAATCCCAAGCTGTTGGTTAGGTATATGTTCTACCACCAACCAGTTATCAAGTAGCTGTAGTTTCTTCAATTGAAGCAAAACCACATAATTATTGGAGAAAGGAACTATCATTTTAGACGGTTATATCTTCTCATGTGATGAATAATTTTTTTTGAGCGGATAGGATGGAGCAAAGCTCCAGCCGTAAGGTACTATATTGATAATAATATACTTTTTAAAACCAAAACACCTCAAATATCATACTATCCACAAGCAGCCCACAAATATCAACTGTTAAGGAAAAAAATCACTTCTAAGAAAAACAGCACATTTACATCACAGGAACTGTAGCTAGTGACTGACAAATAAATCTGAGTGGTCCCACACCAATAAAGTTCTCAGAGTCCGATGTAAGGGTCTGTTTGGATTTAAGGAATTGGTGTGAAGTGAGGAAGTAGGAAGTAAGATTTATTTCCTTTAGGAAAAAGGAAATGAGTAGTAAGTTTTCTGGTGTTTGGATGGTTGTTGGGAAGTGTGGTTTGGAAAATGTTTTGTCGTTTCCGGTGTTTGGATGGTAATGAAAAGTGGAAATGGAAAAGTTGACCACAAAGTTGACCGCAAAATAATATTAAAATAAAAATTAATTAAGAAAAATAAAAAATAGATTGTAATTAGAATGCAAGTGAGATTTACATGACCAAAAAATTAACTGTTTTATGCTATAACTTATTATAAATGAGATTTACATGACCACAAAATTAACTGTAGCACTCTGGAAGTGAGAAAATAGTTGTGTAAAAGAGAGATGAAAAAGGGAAAAGGGGTTTTCTTATTTTCCTTTTCCGGTGTTTGGATAGATAGGGAAATGAGCAATTATACTTCCCCACTTCCTCACTTCACTCGGATTCCTTGAATCCAAACAGCCCCTAAGTCGTATTAAAGCCCTAGAACCATTGAATTACTAAAGTGAAGCTAGGAACAAGATGTACAGAAAAAATGAATGAACAAGAAAAAGAAGTATTTTTGTCAGCTTTATGATGGAATGATTGTTTTCTGAAATTTAATCATATAGCAAATATATAACTGCACATGACAGAGTGCAACAACAAGAGGAGGAAGAACTTTTATAATGAGAAAGTCGATTTAAATGTGGCATCAAAGCAAGTTAGAAAAGGGGCTATAAGAAATAGGAGGGGAGGAAATTAACCCTATCAAATAGAATTATCAAAATGAAAGAACAAATCTGGCAGCAAGAAACATTGGCAAGGTGCTCTTACTAGGAAGTTGGACAAAGTCACTAACAAAACAAATGCAAAGTTCATTCAATTATATTACTGAAATATTTAGCATTTCATAGGTCACTACATTGTTAAATTAAGTTTATTTGCATGGTTTAAAATCTTGGTATCGGTATCAGGCCATGTTTTTTAGTATCAATATAGGCAATATCCGTAAATAGCGGCAGTGTCAATAATATCGGCTCCGATATCAACCAATAATATAGGGTTAATATCGTATCGGGTATCTCAAAATCCAATACAATATTGCTTATATATCAGAGTCAGACGATATTTAAAACCATGATTATTTTTACAAATCAATTTATTATATTATTGATAGCTAAAACTCTGTCAGTACACCGTTCATTGCTTGTTCCAAGCCAGGATAAAGGAGGAGAATTGTGGTAGGCCTGTGACAGTCAACGTAAAACATTGTCACATACTATGAACATGAACCAAGAACTAAATTTTGTTGGGGCGTTCCCTACTGAGCGACGCGCTACATCGGAGCCCGGATGTAGTGTAAAGTGGGCAAAGGTTGCTAAGTCGTTGTCTAGAAGCAGCGCGCCGCATCGGCGCCCGAATGTGGTGTCAAATGAGCAAGGGTTCCCGCACTTTTATGAGCGGGTGAGGGTAGAAAAGTTAGCTCATAAATAGAGGATTAGATTAGCATTGTGGAACATAAATTCTCTCACAGGTAGATTAGCATAGTTAGTTGATGCTATAGTTAGAAAAAATGTTAATATTTTGTGTGTGCAGGAGACTAAGTGGGTAAATGAAAAAGCTAGAATTATAGAGCCTTAGGGTTATAAACTTTAGTATACTGGTAGAGATAGAAATCTTAATGGGATGGGTGTGATCATAAATAAACAATTACTTGAGGATGTAGTGGAGGTTAGGAGGAAGGATGATAAGATTTTACTAATTAAACTTATTTTAAGCAGGGAGATTTTTAATATTATTAGTGTCTATGCATCGCAAGTAGGACTTGATGAGTAGCGTCAATTTTGAGAGAATTTAAATGAAATAGTGCAAGTGATACCCATTAGAGAAAAATTTTCATATGCGGTGAACTCAATGGGCATATAGAAACTACTCGTTATGTGTTTGATAGTGTATATGAAGGATTGGTTTTGAGAAAAAAATTAACCAGGTAACTCGATTCTAGATTTTGCTTTTTCCTATGATTTGATCTTAGCGAATACTTGATTTAGGAAGAGAGAGTCTCACTTGATCAATTTTAGATCAAGTGCGAGCCAAATAGATATCTTTTTAACTAGGAGAGTAGATAGAGGTAGTTGTATTGATTGTAAGGTAATATCGGGTGAGAGTGTAGTAACCCAATATAAACTCTTAGTTTTAAATGTTCGGATTAGAAGGAGATTTAGAAAAATTAAACGTAAGTTAGATCCTATGATTAAGTGGTGATGGCTAAAAGAAGGTAACCAAGAAGTGTTTGTAGATCGAGTGGTACATGAAGCAGATTGAAAAACTCAAGATGATCCCAACACAACATGGAACAAAATTGCTAGTTGCATTAAAAAAGTAGCTAAAGATGTACTTGGTGAGTCATGTGGTGGTGCTCCATCATGTAAGGACATATCATGGTGGAATGAAGAGGTAAAAGTTGCCATTAAGATCAAATGAGACTCTTACAGATATTTAAAGAAAAATTGTATTAGAGTGAGTGTTGAGAGGTACAAGCTAGCCAAGAAGGCTGCTAAGAAAGATGTTCAGAATGAAGAGCTAAAGTGTATAAAGAAGTATATGAGAAGTTAGACACCAAAGAGATTGAAAAGAATATATATAGAATTGCTTGAATAAGGGAGAAAGACTAGAGACTTACATACTGTGCGGTGTGTCAAAAATGAGAATCAGAAGGTTTTAGGTCGAGATGAAGAAATCAAAGAAAGATAGAGAGAGTATTTTGACAGATTATTCAATGGTAGTTCTACTCAAGTTTTGTGACCTTACCATTCAATGTCAGGACATGAACCATAATTATATGCGCAAAATTAGCGAATCTGAAGTTAAAGAGGCCTTGAAGAGGAAGAAATCAAGGAAAGTTGTAGGCACGGATGTAATTCCTATTGAGGTATGGAGATGCTTAGGAGAGATGGGCGTGAGATAGCTGACAAACCTCTTTAACAAGATCTGGCTAGCTAAAAAAATGTTAAATGAGTGGAGGAAGAGTACCCAGTACCTCTCTATAAGAACAGGGGTGATATCCAGAGTTGTTCAAACTACCGTAGAATAAAACTCATGTGTCACACCATGAAGCTTTATGAAAGGGTAATTGAACACAGGTTAAGACAGAGTGTTAAAATATCAGAGAACCAGTTTGGGTTCATGCCGGGGCGATCGACAACAGAGGCTATTCATTTGCTTCGCAACTTATAGAGCGATTTTGAGAGAGAATGAGAAATTTGCATATGGTCTTAATTGATTTAGAAAAAGCTTATGACAAGGTGCTAAGGGAGGTATTATGGTGGACATTGATGAAAAGGGAGTTCCCATAAAATATATTGACATAATCAAGAACATGTATTATGGAGTAGTGGCAAATGTCAGAACTTGTAAAGACATAACAAGCTATCACAATTGAATTACATCAAGGATATGTATTGAGTCCGTTCTTATTTGCCATAGTGTTGGATGAGCTTACTAGAACTATTCAGGATGAAATACCGTGGTGTGTACTATTTGCTGGTAATATTGTCCTAGTTGATGAGACGAGAGCAGGGGCAAATGCCAAATTAAAGTTATGGAGGCAAACTCTAGAATCTCAAGGTTTTAGATTAAGTAGACCAAACAGAGTACATGGAGTGCAAATTCAGTAAACAGGGAATCCGAAATTATAGTATTATGACACTAGACGAACAAGAAACAGTGATCGAGGACTCGACCGAGTCGGATCCGACTCGGCAACCAACGATACGACTCAGACGCCCGAGTCGAAGGGCGGGTGCCGAGTCGACTCCGAGTCGGACCCGACCCGGGTCGACTCGGCATCCGTGAATCTGCGAACATAAAGGGGAAGAGAGATCTATCTCTCTCGACCTCTCTCTCCTCTCTACGTTTCTGAATCAGAAAGAAAAAAACCCACGCTCCCTTCGCCGTCGTCGTCAACCTCTCCCCATCGCAGGTACCTCTCTCTCCCCCTCTCTCTCCGTCAATCTCTCTCCGTCGATCTCTCTCCCTCTGCGTCTCTCTCCGTCGATCTCTCTCCCTCTCTCTCTCTGTTCATCTCTCTCCCCTCTGTTCCTCTCCTCTCTGTTCCTCTCTCTATCCCTCAGTCCCTCTCTCTCCCTCTCTCTGTGTTCCTCTCTCTCTCCCATCCCTCTCTCCTCTCTGTCTACGTCTCTCTCTCTCTCTCTCTTTGTTCCTCCTCTCTCCCCTCTGTTCCTCTCCTCTCTGTTCCTCTCTATCCCCCAATCCCCACTCTCTCTCCCTCTGTGTCTCCCTCTATCTCCCTCTCTTTCTCCCCCTCTCCCCTCTGTTCCTCTCCTCTCTGTTCCTCCCTCCCCCTCAGTCCCTTTCTCTCCTCTCAGTCTCTCTCTCTCTCTTTGTTTCTCTCTCCCTTCTGTTCCTCTCTCTATCCTTCAGTCCCTCTTTCTCCTTCTGTTCATCTATCTGGTTTTAATTATTTGAGTTTAATGTAATTTAAATTAGTTTAGTTTAGTTAAACTTCGTTTAGGTTAATTTAATTTAATAAAATTTTGTAATTATAATTAAGTTAGGTAATTTAATAATTTTATTGAAGTTAGGTAATTAAGTTAGTTCAGCTTAATCTAGTATAAACTAGTTTAGTTTGATTTAATTGAGTTTAATTTAATTTAAATTAGTTTAGTTTAGTTAAACTTGATTTAGGTTAATTTAATTTAATAAAATTTTGTAATTATAATTTAGGTAATTTAATAATTTTATTGAAGTTAGGTAATTAATTAAGTTAGTTTAGCTTAATCTAGTATAAACTAGTTTAGTTTAATTTAATTGAGTTTAATTTAATATTGTTTTAATTTAGTTAATTTAGTTAATTTTAGTTTTAATTTAATTTAACAGATAATTTTTTAAATTTCAGTATGGCTCCAAAGCAACGCGATATTAGATGGGAACATGGTACCCCTGTTGGTTGAAGTAGAAAACTTGTGAAGTGTAATTATTATGGGAAACAAATCCATGGTGATATCACTAGATTGAAGCAACAAACAGCACATGTACCCAGTCAGATGGAAGGATGCTTCTGAGTATCAAAAGAGATATCTCAAATAATGAGACATCTTTCTGAAGGTAGCAAAGAAAGAGCGGTCATAAAATCCAAGAAAGAACGACTTATGAGATCTTTAAGTGAAAGATTTTTATGATATGACCGATAAAGATTCTGATAATGAAATTGAAGAAATTGGTGGTTTAGAAGGAGTCGAAAGAAGATAAATAAAACAAGCTATGAACGAAAGTCGTGAAATGGCTTGGAGATCGGCAGAAGAGTTGATATTGGTGGCAGTAGTTCGCAGCCTTTAGGATCAGAGATTAACCGTGGATTGCGTCAGAGTATAACTACAAGAGAAGCTAAAATTCCAGCATGTTCCCAACAAAACGAAAATCAATCAAAAATATGTTCTCAACTGAAAATATTAAAAGGTTGGAAAATCCATGGCAAAATTCTTTCACTACAATGCAATACCATTCAATGCAGCTGATAGTGGTCCTTACTACCAGGCCATGATTAATATTATTGCGGAGGCAGGCCCAGGTGTAAAAGGCCCTACAGAGTACCAGATTGACAATCTATATTTAGAGAAGGAAATGAAAGAAATTGAAGTATATATTGCTTCAATAAAAATAAAATGGCCGTAGTATGGTTGCACGATCATGTGTGATAGCTCGAGTTCTCGGAATAGAAAGCCTATTGCTAATTTCATGATTTATTGTGATAAAAGCATGATCTACCATACTTCTTTTGATACTACTAATATCTCGAAGACTGCTGATTATATATTCTCACTAATGGATAAAGTTGTTGATGAAGTTGGTGAAGAAAATATCGTGCATGTTATAACAGATAATGAGGCAAGTTTCAAAGCAGCTGGTCACATGTTGATGGAGAAGAGAAAACATTTGTTTTGATCTCCTTGTGCAGCACATTGCATTGATTTGATGCTTCAAGATATTGGCTATGTGAAATCGGTCAAGAAGACATTAGATGATGTTAAGATGATCACATCATTCATTTTCAATAGCCTCAAAGTGGTGAATTTAATGAAGCTATTTACCAGAGATAAAGATTTGTTGAGACCAGGTATAACATGGTTTGCCACCGAGTTTATTTCCATTGAAAGCGCTATTCGCTATGAGCAAGATTTGAAAAGAATGTGTACGACTACCGAATGGCGTGAATTCAACAAGGAAAAGAGTAAAAGAAGTGTGCGAGATAAGATTTCTAATCTCATTCTGACCGACCGATTTTGGAAGAAGGCAAGAGAGGTCCAAAATATTATGAATCCTCTTGTTAGAGTCTTGAAGATAGTGGACAAGGACAAGAAATCTATATTATCTATTATATATGAAGCTATGGATAGAGCAAAATTGGTTATATAGCCATCAAATAAGAACTGGAAGAAGTACTGGGATATCATTGATAGAAGATGAGAGGGACAATTGCATAGACACTTGCATGCTGTTGGTAATTCATTTGCCTAGAAATCATATTTGTTAACTAGAAATTGAAACTGTCATATCATAACAATCATGTGCTTATATTATTGCAGCATATTTTTTAAATCCAGCACTCCAATATTCAAAAAAATTTCTACACATCCAGAAGTGAGAAATGTATTAAAGGAGGTCATTAAAAGATTGGAGCCGGATTTGAATAAACAAGCAAGAGCTATTAATGAGGTAATAATAGTTTATTTATTTCATCGATATAATGTTATGCAAATATTAACACTTATGATGTGTATTCTCACAGATAAAATTATTTGTGAGTATAGTTGGAGAATTTGGAAGCTCACTGACTAGAAGAGCAGTGCAACAATCTCTTTCAGCTGATTGGTGGTTATGGCGAAGAAGCTCCCAATCTGCAGAAAATTGCCATCAAAATTTTAAGCTAAACATGTTCTTCATCGGGTTGTGAAAGAAATTGGAGTATGTGGTCACTGTTTCATACAAAATTATAGTTGCATAAACTAGTATTTGTGCATTACAATATGTGATTGCGAGTAATAAACTTGATATGCAAAAGCGATACTGATGATTATTACAACCCAACTGATCTGAACAATATTTTCAATAATGATGATATTTTGGATGAGTGGATTTGTGAGGGAGAACAACCGATGTTACCACCAGATGACTTAGGTTGGTGGAATGAAGGTATTCGTCGTAGTGACAAAAGTGGCGGTGATAGCGGTCACGATGGTGATGGCGGTGATGGTGGTGGTGATGATGACGGCGGTTATAGAGGTGATGGCGGTAATGATAAAGAAACTCATAGTGTTGGTGGAAGCTAACGGGGTGGTGCTATGACATGGGATTCAGAATATTATGCCACATAAGATACAGATCATGGAGCTCGGGCGGGGATTTCGCAACAGCGTAGGCATTTGAATCGGCTAGTCAATTTCAGTTCTAGCGATGATTATTCGAGTGGACATGATAACTACTCACATGGTCATCATAGTCTTGAAGGCCCTTTACAGGGGGTTGGGTTTGACATCTGGCCAATATTCTAGCACTGGTGAATATTCTACTAGCAGCACTGAATATCGAGGTTTTGGGTATTATCACCATGGAGCTGATGTTGCACAACCCCTACCACCACATTACTCTGATGCTGGATCCTCTGGCCAATCATCTCAGCCTATGGGATCTCACCCACAAAAATATTATTATTCTTATGGAAACTATATACTTGGTTTCTATACTTATCGCGGGGGTGATGACAATGATGATTTTGTGCCTCGTAATTCAATGTGAAAATGACTATAGCAGCAGGTACTTATGAATTATTTTGTGCAATTTACTATATTTTATTCATGCATTTTGATATCTTTCTACCGATGACGCTTGTATTTATGCTTTCACGTTATGTTTTGAGTGCTAGGTGATATGTTTTGAATATGTGATACATGAATTTTAATGTCTACATTTTTTTACGATTTGTCATAATTTTTTCATAATTTTTTTGACGTTCTATGTAGCGTTTTGCGCGTATCGTCCAAGTCCTATCCGAGTCGCCGAGATCGATTTGTCTCGGTGCTGGCCGAGTTGGCGACCGAGACCGAGAGTTTGAACCATGACAAGAAATACCGATGAGCAGTCATTTTAAGTACTTGAGTTTTGTTATCCAAAAGGATGAGGAGATCAATAGTGATGTCAACCATAAGATCCAAGCCAGCTGGTTGAAATGGAGGAGTGTAACAGGAGTTTTATGCGACTGTAATATTCCGTTATGGCTGAAGAAAAAGTTTTATCGGATTGCTATTAGGCCAGCTTTGTTATATGACACAGAATGTTGAGCTATAAAGAGATATCATGCCCAGAAGATGAGTGTAGTAGAGATGTGCATGCTTCGTTGGATATGTGGTAACACGAGGAGAGATTAGGTGAGAAATGAGGATATTCGGACTAAGATAGGCGTAGCCCCTATAAAAGAGAATATGAGAGAAAACTGCCTACGATGGTTTGGTCATGTGCGACATAGACCTACAGTACGCCAGTCCGCCGAGTAGAGCATATCAAATTAGGGCAAATTAAAAGAGCGCAGGGTAGACCGAAGAAAACATGGATGGAGGTGATACGATAAGATATAGAGGTTAAAGGTCTTAATGAAGGCATATTGCTCAATGGGAATGAGTGGAGAAAGTTGATCCATGTGCCCGATCCGGTGCAATTCTCTTTTGGTTCATGTAGCCTACCCCAAATACTTTGGACAAATGGCTTAGTTGTTGTTGTATTACTGATAGCTAAAGTTTCTAGAACTTATAAAATTCACAATTAACTATATGTATAATATCAATCTTATTAAATATATATATATATATATATATATATATATTTGGAACCTTTATGACACAATATTAGAATTTGTTCAAACAGCATGTACTAAGCAAATAGTAAGTCATAATTGCTCTCTAATAGACTACAAGCATATAGATATTAAAGTATATATTTAGTATATATGCACTAGGTATTTATGCGCATTCTAGTATAGAAATCTAGTATTATTTGGTAGAAATATACATTACAGATGTAATAACTACAATTATTTGATTATTGTAATTATTTGAGCATCCATGCCTAATTTTATATAATTAAAAGATTATTTAACTGCAAACAGTTAAGAATATGCTATAGGAAGATTGACAATAATTTATATGTATAATGCATTAAATAGATATCCTAGAACCTAGATTCAACCTTTCACCAAAATTCAACCTAAAGATAAAATTAAAGGAATAAAGAGTGGCAAGTGTACTTTTTTGTATTCAGGTCCTTCACATGCTAATATCACTAAATGAACCACTGGGTATCCTGTGGACAAATATTTACATTGTTGGACAAGGGGGTGAAGGGTAAAGGAGAAAATAATATTAATTGTTGTTACGTTTTTTAGGAATAACATATTTCACCTTACCTTTTGTATATTCCCAAATATGACCTTGTATTTTTGAGTAATTTTATAATTGTATCCTTTATCACCTGAGGATTAAGAAAATTGAATTAATGATGAATCTTAATGCATAGCTTAAGTTAAATTTTACAATTTATAGGATAAAACTAATTAATTTTATCCACTTTAGTTATTTTGGCAAGCATATCCTTTTAACATACCCACTTTGCTATAAGGTTTTTATCAAGTAGTTGGCTATATTTCCGCTGAAAATGTCCAGAGCTCAACAAATTGAGGAAAGTTTGTCCAGAAGGTTGCGAAAGCTAGGTGAACTAGGCTACGTGAAAGGCCGGGCATGTGTGCATAATTATATAGGTCATATCAAAAGATAAGGCTTGGGAGACCTACTTAGTTAGAACATTTAAGTTCCTTGTCTTGATTACAGTTGAGCTGAACATTTTAGTTCGGATCGAAATAGGGGAGAGTCCATCTCAATCTGGTGGTCTGTGGCTTGCAATAGATGAGGACGAACTGTCCCTGAGAGGTAACTACCTCGTTTGGATGATTGGGCTTAAAATAGAGATCTCCCTCAATCAGATTTATCTTTTCTTCTAATTACCCGACCCGCTAGAAATTCGAATTGAACGAAGACTCTGGATTAGATGTTCTGGAAGTGGCCACGCGTCGCGTATCCCTTAGAGGCTGGATAGACATGTGCAACAATCTCAGGCGGATCAGAAAGTGACCACAACACTCATAAACATAAGAGTGTATGAACTAAGAACCCCATTATTAAACTGCAAAGAAAAATTGGATATAATTCAGGTTTGAATCCAGCTAATAATAGAACTAGTAAAATGGTTTATCAGATTTGAATATGGATAATATAAGAATAGAGAATATAGTATTATTTACATTACTGTACATAACTGCAAGATTTTGATTAATGAAACTAGAAACAAGAATCAAACAGGAGAAACTATATGGGCTTACTATAACTAGCAAAGAAAAGCAGTTTTTTGCTGGTTAATTATCAGTGAGCCTGTCATCCACTTTCAGTTAGTCGAAGATTCTAAAGCTCTCTGAACTGTAGCATAATGAATAGAGGGAGAGCTGGAATGCTGCAGAGGGTGGCATCATTTGGAAGACCATATCGATCTTCTTGTTCTTTTTCTTTTTTTGCTTTTTTCCTTTTTTTTGTGAAGATCGTAGGAATATTGAAAGCCTAACAGATACACCAAATATAATGAAGTTATTTTTTTCTTTCTCGTGAAATCGTATTGTTTGGTTTTGATTGAAGATGTGGTAGGAATTTACAAACACAGTGTTTTGTTTCTCATCCAATCAAGTTTGAACCTTATTTGCCAAACATGTTTGCCAATTTGTACTCTCCGCTATTATCTTTGTAGTTCTCAATTGCTACAAGGCAGAAAAATTCTTTGCCAAGTAAATTTACATATTCACGCAATATCTTATCACTTTTAGTGATAAATGGTGGTGCAAACTAGATGATGGAAAAGAACCTATACTCTGAGCATTGAATATATAAATATCAGATAGTGAATAGAAACTTACAGCAGAGTGTAACTTCAAAAAATCACTGAATCTTCGAAGTATACCATGGATGGAGCTAACCCCTTCGGGAGATTGTACACCAACTTGAATCCTGTAAAACTGTCTTTCAAGGATGTTAAGGAAGATATAAAGAAAGGGGAAAGAGAAATAGTAATAAAAAATAAACTTGAAATTTCAATTATATCAAATGGAAGATCAAAGTTTGCATTTGTGAAGTGAACTTTCATAGATACAGTACTTTCACATAATCAAAGAGCTATCAGAAACAAACAGTCCATCATAAAAATGCAAGCATAAAGTTATCATCAAATCAAAATTCTACCAAGAAAAATATAGAATGATTTGCTCCACACGAATAGTCCAGTTTTGAAGAATATCAATTGTAAATACTAAATGCATTTCCTTCTCAAGGTGCTAGCCAATTGAGATATGGCTTCTCCAAAGAGATCCATCACCTCAAATGCAGCATGATTCTAATCCAACTTAAGACCCAACAAAGGTTTGGAAATTCCAGATTCCCAAATGCAATAAACATCAAAGATCACCAAAGTTTTTTTTTCCCCCTCTGGTGACCATAATTAGTACCCCATTAGTTCAGACAAACACATAACAAGGTGGCTTTTCATGCACGGATCATATGTGGAGTATATTGAATCATATGTGTTCACAATGCATCAGTCACTAGTCCTTACTGATCTGATAATAGGGTAACCATGACCGCACTCAACAAGACATTATGATCTCATTATTCATGTGTTCAAATTAAGCCTATATGAAAGTGTGCATGGTTACTGACACAGACTGGAGTAGAGCTGATACAACTCCAAGCATAGTTGAAGGTCACCATATGCATTATGAGGTTTTGAGGGAAAAAGAAAGCGGGCAAAAATCACTCTCCGGTGTTTTGTCGCTACTGTGCTTAACCAGATTATTCATCACTCGTCAGAGTTGCAAAATAATTTGGTCATACAGTGATTGGACCTAACTCCTAAGCAAGGGGCCTCCTTGTTATGCAGTTAAGTGCAGATCAGCCAGAGATGAAACCTTGAGTTTTTAATTCTTGCAAATGCGAAAAGCTTATTGATATAAAGTTTGATAACATTAGAGTTTTGTATCTTGTGTCCACTGCATTTAGTATCTATCTCCGCGGACAACTTTTGCGAGCATAGAGGGGTACCCTCAAAGCTTGAGTCTCTGAAGCATGGACGCCCAAAACAGGGCCGTGTTCGTGTCGAACATGTGTCGGACATGGACACGTGTCGGACATGTTTTGACCGTGTCCGACATAAGTCAACGAGTTTGACTCGTCGGACGCGGTCAAACCATATCTCGGACACGGCAAAACCGTGTCTCGGACACGACGCAGGTTTAATGGGTTGGGTTTATTGGGTCGGGTTGAAAGTAATTGTATAGGAATTTGAAATAAATTGTTGTATGTTTGATAATAGGATTGTGTATGTGTAGTATGCTTGATGATAGGATATTAGGATTGTTGTATGCTTGATAGGATTGTACCTCTCTTAATTGATGTGTACTTGTGTGGTATCTTTGGCATGTTGCTTTTTTTTTGTGAAATGTTGCTTTTCTTTGGCATAATATTGTTGTGTGTTATGTTTAGAAGTTAGAGCAATATGACTTCAATGGAAGGTTGCTCAAGTGGACAAGTGGATGATCACGCATCTCTTTGAAATTTTGTTTTGAACTTGTGATGTTAAGTTGTTAACTTGGTTGATAACTTGTGAACTTATGATCTTCGATTGTAATTTTGTTATAAACTTATGATATTTTATAGTTTATGCACGTGTTGATTGATATTTTAGTTTGTTGTTCACTTGATTGAGATTTTATAAATTTATTTATATATATAATAATAATAAAATACTCTTTGTTGTGTCCCCGTATCCCTTTTTTGGGAATTTTTTCGTGTCCTGTGTCTGTGTCCGTGTTCGACAACCGTGTCCATGTTCGTGCTTCATAGGCTTGAGTTTTGAACAGCACATCCACTTCTGCCTACTTCTGTGAGACTCGTGACGGAAGCTACTGCCACGGGCTCAATGTTACTCTTGATGTCAGAGCCAGCCCAATGTTACTGTGAATATAAGTCATTTGGCTGAGTAGTTGGGAGTAATAGGTGATAGAACAAGGATGTGTAGTCTTGTCTTATTCTAGCCAGCAATGATCAAGCTGATTAGCACATTACAAAAAGAAGACCTAAATAAATGGTACAACCAACAAAATGCAACTGTTATTGCCATCATAATATACTAATATACAACTCATAACTCAGGATCCATCAATTCTCAGTTACAAGGCAAGATTTAAAAAAAATCAACAAAGGAAAGCAAAGTAGTAATATTTAAATTTTATTAATTATATTAATGTAATGTGTTTAAAATTGATCTCAGTGCATATATTGTCAAGCAATCACTTATTGTCTTGGAAGTCTTATATCAAATTGCAAATAGATAACACAGCCTCATGTGTGTCTGTGTTTGAAAATTATCTCAACTTTTTTTGCAAGTTGCTACAAGTCTTCCAAGACATAAATGATTGATTTGGAATAAAGCTCTTGTTGAAGCTCTAACAGCAATACCATTGCACCAGCCTTATCAAGACCCATAATCATCTAAGGTATTGTTTTGTAATGCCCGTATGTTTATCAACACTTTAGTTGACATGCTCAAATTTACTACCTGTTAGGACCTACTGACACTTACCTCCAATAAGGACAAGTTTACATCACTTTAGAAATTTATGTTTTGAGATACTTCTTATAACTTTATGAGAGATTCTACTGCCCAGGTAACCTCTATATAAGCAGCAGATTGCACCGAGAAAGGAAGTTGAAAACCCTAGACTAAATTAAATTGCATGCCTTGACTGACTAACTGGAGGCAGTTCCAACACTTGAGCATCCATGGCGCCTTTGAGCAATAGGTTCAGGCCAAAGTTCAGGTGATTTCTTTGCACTGACAAAGTGTAAGTTGACAGGACTTACACATTCACAGCAATGAACAGCATAGGATAGCCATTAATGCCTGTGGATGTGATATGGCGCTAAAACTAAGGCCTTGTGAGCCTTGAGCCATATGACACTAGATGTAGCTTGATCCGGTCATCTTAGAATATATTTCATAGAATACAGTAATATAGAAGAACTAACATATAGGATAAAGCACTTGAGAAACAATTTCGAACAAAAAATATGTAATTCCATATATGACAACCAAATCCAATTAGTAGAACTGGTTCTGTTTGAGCTCCTTAATAATAATAAAAAGCTTATATTTTCCTCTTGGGTAAATTACACAAAAGAAAACAGTTCACTTATGCTACCTTTTAACTAACCTCCATATCTATAATTGGGGAGAAAACCCTCAATTAAAAATGTCTCTTGACACTGACAGTTGGCAAAGCCAATTCGGTTTTCTTTTTATTGTGGAAATTACACTTTTACTCTTCCATTATGTTTCTTAACCCTTCTTTAATTCATCTCATTTAAACCTTCATTTAAGTATCTCTAACTCGTCCTCTTTTTCTCTTTCTAAACCCACCTCTTTCCAACTCTTCTCGCGCTCATCCTTACCAAAACCAATCTCTCTCTCCATCCCATCCCTAATCCCCACCAAAAGCCATCACTCTCTCAAAATACATCTCTAACAAAACCCATCTCTGTCTCCCACTAAAACTCATCTCTAAGTCTATTGTTGAAAAATGGAAGAAGAACCATGCACGCGCACACAAAACGCATCTCCTCTGTTTCAAGAGAATTTAAGGAGTGCTGTGAAGGCATGCATCGTGACAAGGAAGTCCCAGGTTCCAAACACTCCACAACCAACACTATGAGTAAGGGTTTTAACAGGGTTGAATTGAAACTTGAACCACCAAGCCTAACCCAAAATTACAAGTCTTGAGAAGCTTTGGAACATGCCAAAAAATAAAATTGGCTAGTTTTATTTTTTTCCCCAAAAACCCACCTAACCAAAACTGATACCCTGAATCCATACCTGAACACCCCAAAGACCCATCATACATGCATACATTCAATAATCAGATGTCTAAATATGTAGACACTCTCACAGTGATGTAATTTTGCATTCTTATCCTCCATGACATTTGTCTACTCCAATGAGTAATCTTCAAATAATTAAACTCAACACAAAAGTATCTCTAAGTTATTAGTATATTATTAATCATGTGATGCCTAGTGGAGGCTTTTGAGCTGAATGTCAACTTTACATACCATAAACTCATTAGAATTTCCGCAAACACATAAACTTGTGTCTTTGAAAAATGTGGTTAATCCACTAATGTGAAGCATGACCCACTCTGACGTCATTGAAAATTGTGGTTAATCCACTAATGTGAAGCATAACCCACCCTAACGTCTGACCTAAAAACCAAATGGGCGGGTTTATTCCTCTTAAAACCCACAATATTTTGGGGTTCGCATAGAAAAAGTTCTCACAAGTCATGAGCCTGCCCAACCTAGGCCGTTTGCACCCCTAGTTGTGAGAGGAACTTTCCCATCTAAATTGGAAGAGGGTGGAAGGAAACCACCATATATTAAAGTTTTAAAAAAAACATCTCTCTCTAAAGATTGCTTTGAGAGGATAGTTGAAGGATTAAGAGGTCTTGGGTAAATCAAAGTTTGAATTTATAAAATGGTTTAAGAGGATAAAGAGAGGAGGAAGAAGAGAGAATGTTTTAAATTAGATATTTTCAGCATAAAAAGTGGAAACAAACAGTAGTTTATCTATTAAGTACACTACACAAGTCAACATTCTTTAAAAAATTGGCAGGTTTCTCAAAGGTGATGACTAGATGAAGGGGGGTTTTCAGTTTTAAAAAGATAGATGATGGGGATTACTTAAAAGAGGGTATAAATGAGCAGATTTTTTAAAACTTTTCTATTTGCTTTAATCAGCTAAAGACACGCCATTTTCAAATTGGGTATTAGAACAATTATCCTGTCAACTTGATAAGAAAAATGTCAACATAATAAGAAAGCAAATGAAACCTTACAACGATAGGATTCAACAAGCTGTCATTAGACGCCTTTGATTCAGTCTGAACAATCCAGGATGGAACCATGACACAATAACTCCAACCTGTGTGTGGATCATGTGGCCATACAGTGTTTCTTCCATCCTACATCAACAAGTGCATCATATAAGCATATGCCTACAGTAACTGCTGGAGTTTGATATATTATTCTGGCAAATAAATAAACTGAGTATTTTAAATAGCCACCTAATTTGAGATCATTTAATCGCAATCACAAGATGGTCTTTTCAAATGGGAAAAACAAACATGATGAAAATGTGGATTAGTAACTGAAATTTCAAGAATATTGTTTGGACAGCCACTACAAGAATTGAAGTGGGTAAATTTGATGGTCTAACTTCTAATCAGGTTACCAATCAAAGTAATACCCAATGCTCAGAATACTTCCCGGGGGCGTTGGGGGACAACTTATTCTTTTTAAATATCCATATGGTCCATGACAAAGGTAACTTTATATGACATGAGAAGAGAAGACTGTAAAGGTGTTATATCAAAATGTATGATTGTTACAGTAAAGCTAATTTGGATTTCCTAGATAACAACCAAGCTGCAAGCTGCTTTCCAAACTGTGTTTGCCCACATTAAGTCCACACTACAATTAACTTTAAAAAGAAAAGAGTGTTGGCCCGGAGGCCTTCCTCTCTAGTTTTGATGATGATTAACTCATGTAGTTATGTTTACTAATAATCTTGTGATTTTAGTTACAGATCATTGAACAAGATATTAGTTGGTGATTGCTTCAAAAAGAGGAGTTTGGAAGCCTTCACTTGGTGATTCCCGTGCCCGAGCATCAAGATCATACCTTTGCACTCGGTGGATCACGGTTTGGGACCAAGCCGACTTGAAGATGAAGATCATCAAGAAGACTTAGGTATCCTAGTTTTTGTTTAATGTGTTTTAGATCCATGTGTAAAGATAAGAATAGTTGATATGCTCAAGTGCACAACACACACGTTTTATGATTTTTCAGTTTTTAGTTTAACCGTTATGTGTTTTCATGAATAGTTGATCAAAACAAGTTTACATGGTTTATATGTATAATAGATGTATTCTAGTTATACATGCATGCTTAAACTTCTTATACAAACTTATTTTTACTATCCTATTCATGTATTGAAAAATACAAGTTTGATAAAATACAAGTTTTAGTTTTTGGTAAAAATGTTAAAACACAAAAATGGTTTCATATGCTTGATATTTGAGCTAAATTTTTTATCACATATTTATATATCAATGCAAAATGATAAAACTATTTTTGGGTATTTTTACAAGAGATAAAAGATTTTTAGAAATATTTTTAACAAGTGTTTCTGACCCAAAACTGTGCTGACAGACCAAGCCGGTCGACCGGGCGGTCGACCGACGTGCACAGACTTGTGCACGTCTGCTGGCACAGTGGGCCGGTCGGCCGGGCGGCCGACCGGATCAGAGAGCCTTGCTCTCTGTATCGGGCAGTCGACCGAGCGGCCGACCGGATCAGAGAGTCTGCTCTCTGTATCTGGGCGGTCGGCCGGGTTGCCCCAACGGTCACATTTCTGACCGTTAGCGGTCGGCCGGCCGGCCGACAGCTAGGCCTGTCAGGCTGCCAGATCAGCCTAACGGCTAGTTTTCTGTTTGGCCTATATAAACCCCATTTCTTTGAGATTTTGGCTAAGATTTTCTGAGCTAATTTTTCCCTACTCTCTAGTTTTAAAAAGAAGTTTTCAAAAGAGTTTAAGTGCCAAAAAGATTCATCTTTGTTTTTAAAAGTGTTTTGTTATTTTCAAAGAAATTAGGTTTTTGGGAATTGGTTTATTGTTCTTCATTTCTATATCTATTTGGTATTTTCCCAAGAGTATTTCTTTGATCAAAACACTTTGTTTTCCACACTTGAGCTATCACCTATCCTATTCTATTAGGATCTTGTTTTGTGGAAAAGAGAAAAGAAAGAGAGATTGTGGTTGAAAGATACCACCAAGTTGTAAACCCTTTTCATTGTTGGGTGCTCCCTCTTTGGTAGAGGTTGAGGTTTGGTTTGCTCCCTCCTTGGTAGAGGTTGAGGCTTGTGGTTTGCTCTCTCTAGTGAGAGGTGGAGTTTGGTTTGTAACCCTCTTCGGTAGAGGTGTTGTGGTTGTTTGGCTACGGGCCTACCCCTCGGTTGTGAGGCGGTGTTTGAGAGAGGAGTTCGGTACTCCCTTTGTTGTAACAAATCCTCCTCGGTGGAGGTTCCCTCGGTGGGAGATAGTGGATTGGAAATCCTTCACGGTGGTGAAGGCGGGGATGTAGAGCTAGGGGCTCGAACCTCGAAACATATCTTGTTGTTAGCGTTTGATCCATTGTCTCTCTAACCCTCTCTCTTTTAATTGTGCAAAGCATCATTCATATCATCCATATCTATTTGCTTGCGTTGTGCCTTGCATTGTTTCATATTGCTTATCATCCTTATATGCTTGGCTTGCTTGTGTGTGCCTCACTTATACTTAACCACAAGAGCTTCATATAGCACCTCAACCCATATTTAGGGGAATCAAGAGGAGTTAGTCCAGAGCCCTTCACGGGAAATTCGGCTACACTTGTTGGTTGTATTAAGTGATTGCAATATTTGTTTTAAGCTTCCGCATTTAGCGCATTTAGTTCACTAGATTAGCACTTACACCTATTCCCCCCCCCCCCTAGGTGTTTTTCAAAGAGAAGCAAAGGAAAATCTTAGATACAACTGTAAAAACTTGAACTTTAGAGGAAAACATAAGAACACCAGGAAGCATTGCCCAAGTATTGGGTTAATGACAGGCAGAACAAATATGTTACTGTTACAGAAGATAGTCTGGACTCCACGTAATGGAAAGAAATAAAGCATCAAGCAATATTTAATTATTAATGGAGGCTTGAGTTCTAACTACAGTCGCAGTTATTGCTGATTTGCTTCTTGATATACACTCATATGATTTAGTCGCTGACATAGTCTTTCTCCCCCTTGGGATATTCATGTTTTTCTGGTTAGTTTCAGTGCGATGACATGTCAAGTATTTGCTTCTTTATTTTGATTTAAAGAAAAGAAAAATCCTGGTATTTTAAGTAGAAGAGAAATTGATATTGATGATAAGTCAGAATACGTTGGAGTAAATTGTTAAATTTAAATTGCAGTGGCTCTGAAATAGAAGTAGTGATGCAGATAAACTATGGCATGAAGACTATAAGAAAAGTAGCCAAGTAGAAGTTAAAAATCGTAATGAAGGCTGAAGCATGAGTATTGCAAAGTAAAATGAGTGCTTGTTTAGAATTTCATTACATGAAACAGAAGAATATCTACAACCACCACTGAACAGATAGATTGGATCTTTATGGTCTAGTATTTCAATTCTGCAACTCCAATGAGTTGCAAGTACATTATATGAGAAATCACTTGACTAGTTGTAAATAGTCCCAAAGCCATTTACAAGGGATTGCCCCGGATCTATACCTAGTTATAGGTGCTGGTTCCCAAAAATCCTAGAGCATAATGTGATACCGTTTTGTGTCCTGAATGCTACATCTTTAATCTAAAACATGACAATGATCAAGTAACTAGACTGGGGAAAAAAGCATAAAATGTTCTGCTAGCTGAAAGAAGTGAATGTCTAGAAACCTAATCATCAGACTATGGTTTGTTAAATAGTTGGATTTCAAGGGAAGGGTATTCAAGGACTTCATCAAGAGGTCTGCTTCTGAAACGATCAAGGAGTGATATATTAGAAGAAGTACTTGGGGGGAATAGATATAAAAATTAGATTAATGGGATCACCAGGGTGCTCTAACTTCTAACATTAAACCAAAAGCTAAGTTGACTATATTAATTAAATGTGAAAGTTGAAACAGTAGCCCAGATGGATGCTACGAAGGTTATTACCCAATTCTCTTTGATTCAATTTAAGGTGACACCATGACTGGATCTATAGTCCTTCTAAAGTTAGAGCTGAGAACTATAAATGACAAATGTGATGTTATTGAAATGAAATGGTTGATTACTTTGATGACTATAAACAATACTTGAAAATTTTAGGTTAATGCTTAAATCAGAATCATTTAGATTCATGCTTACGACAAAGTTAACCTCCTATCTCTTCGCTCCGATTTCATAATCCATAGTCCGTATGTACTGATTCCAGCACCATAACTCGAAAATCTTAAGACAAAACCATATCACAAGACCAAAAGCAATTCTGCGTTCACTTTCCTTTGTGCAAACTGGTTGATACCACTGTTTGAACCAACAACCTGGCTCCCGGAGATCGCAGAATGGAAACCAGATTCCTTAGATCAATAAAGTCCAAGTCCTATCAATCCGTGCACAATTTGAGTTAGATCGTGATGAATTGAGCATAATGCATCTCGAATTAGCAAAGCGCAGATAAATCATCAACGAAAATGCACGATCCAACCCTAGGATACACTACCCGATCTAAGATCAACAATTTAAGCGGGAACTCTACGGAAAACAATTAAAATTAGCCAAAATTCAGCAAGAATCGCAGTACCACGACGATGCCAAACGAATCTAAGATCGGAGATTCGTAAAAGACAGAAATGTGGCAGAGAAAATTGAAAGAAATACCCATTTCCTGGGCGGCGGGCTCCAATCCATCCCCAAAGGGAGCGGTGAGGTCCCGTCGTGGCGATGCTTCGGCGGGCTGATCCTCTTCATCTCCTTCTTCTTACTCTTCGTCTTCTAGGGTTTCAATCTGTTTGCAGGATCTCGATCGGAGATTTGAGAGGAGAGATTGAGTGGGGAATCGTTTAGGTTTTTTTTTTTCTTTTTAATTATTAATAATTTGGGGAAGAAGAAGAAGACGACTCCAAAGCAGCTTTTTTCGTCAGCCCAGATACCCACCAAACTACCCCTTCACTCCTCTCCCCCTCTCTGTCGCAGATTCGCGCACTCGCACACGGCGAAAAAGTTATAACACGTGCGGGGCATGTGCCGGCGATGTAATGCCGGGCGACGAGTAGACGAAAACAAGAGTTTTTTTGTGTGGGGATGAGAATGTACTGGTATATCGACGTCGGACGATGAGAAATTGAGCGACGATAATGGCGACAATGTGAGATAGAGAGAGAGGGGAGGGGGAAGGAGAGCTTGAAAGGGAGAGGGGGAGAGGGAAAGAGGAGAGGCGGAGAGCCAGAGAGGGGGAGGGGGGAGAAGCGGAGAGCGAGAGAGAGGGAAGAGGAACAGATGGACAAAATTTTTGTAAGAGTCACAGAAAAAAAACCTCACTTCCGTTAGTTTTCATAAAGTTCCTTTTTTAATGAGGTTTTCATTTAAGTTGGAAACGAGAAGGAAAATGTGAGGAAAAAATTAGAAATCGTGATTTGTACAAGTAAGTTATTAGATGTTTAGTTGTAATGTGAATGCGTAAGTGCAAAAGTATATTATGTATTCTGGTGTTTGGTTAGTATTGTGAAAGTGAAAGTGAAAAAATTGATGACAAAGTTGACCGCAAAATAATATTAAAATAAAATATTAATTATAAATTTTTTTAGACTTTAATTAGACTGTGAGTGAGATTTACATGACCAGAAAATTAACTGTTTTAAGTTACAACTTATTACAAGTAAGATTTACATCTCCACAAAATTAACTGTAACACGTAAGTGAAAAAATGATAATGTAAAAAAAAGATGTAAAAGGGAAAAGAAAAAAAAGTTTCCCCATTTTCCTTTTCCGCTTCTAAACAAACAACAAAAATGGGAAATGAGATTTTCAGTTTCCACTTTTCCCCGCACCCCAAACCAAACACGTGCAGGAGTGCACTGTTTCCTCAGGGTCATCATGCAATGGCTTGAGTTTTACAATGCAAGGAGACAAACCGCCAGAGCTTACTACAAAAGAATATGGTTCATGCGAATGTGACTCGTGGAGGCTTGTTAGGATCCATGTCTCGAGTTCACTAATGCAGTTCGTGAAAACTCATTGTGGTCTACATGTGAAGCTGGAGGACTGGGTAGGGATTTACAAGATAATCTCTCTCTCTCTCTCTCTCTCTCTCTCTCTCATTTTCTAAATTAGCAAAGGGCCTATTTGTTTCATTGCAAAACGTCGCAAGTCGCAAGTCGTAAAATGAGAATGAAAAAAGTGAACTGTAGCAGAGAAAATATATTGTGTTTTACGGTGTTTGGTTGATAAAGTGAAGTGTAAATGGAAAAGTATATTGTGTTTTACGGTGTTTGGTTGATAAAGTGAAAGTGTAAATGGTAAAGTATATTGTGTTTTACGGTTTTTGGTTGGTAATATAAAAGTGTAAGTGAAAAAGTTGACCACAAAATTAACTGTAGCAGTGATTTAAATATTATAAATACTATTAAATTAAATCTATTGTTGTAAATTAAATTGTATAATAAATTTGAGATAAAAAATTAATAATCTTAATATTTTATTTATAACAATAATATTAATAAAATATTTGTATAAATAGTAAAATATTACTAAAATATTAACTAAATAAATAATATAAAATTTTAAGAAAATCTAAAGAACATTAATAAAATTTTAAGAATACTAATAAAATATAAATATTAAAAAATCTTACAACAATAATAAAATATAGTTATAATATTATAATATTAAAAATACTTGAAAATTATTATAATATAAATTTTATTATAATATTATTGTAATATTATAGAAATATAAAATTAACAAAGTAAAATATAATTATAATTTAATAATAAATTATCATTATAGTATTATTATACTGAATTATTATTACAATATTAAGATAACAAAATATTAATATAATAATAAAATATATTATGATATTAATAAAGTAATTTTTTATATTAAAAAATAAATAACTAAATATATAATAATTTATATTAAAGTATAATATTGTTATATTAATAAAATATTAACTCTAAATAAAATAATAAAAAATGGAATAAGTATTAATAAAATAATAAAGTATTAGATAAAATATTAAATAAAAATAGTAAATTAAAATAGTAAAATATTAAATATTAAAACAATATTAAAAACAATAAAAAAATTAAAGATTAAAAATATAAAATAATTAAATAATTAAATAAGAAATTGAACACTATTTAAAATATTAAATATTTAATAATATTAAATTATATATTGATTATCAAGTAACTGTTTTGAACTGTAAGTGTACTACAAGTGAGAGTTACATGACCACAAAATTAACTGTAGCAACTGTAAGTGGGAAAATATGAGTGTAAAAGTGAGATTTACATGACCACAAATTTAACTGTAGCAACTGCAAGTGGGAAAAGAAGAGTTGCATTTTGCAACTTGTTTTTCAGCGAAACAAACAACGGAAAATGGAAAAGAAGTTTTACGACTTGCGTTTTGCGGCGAAACAAACACGCCCAAAGTGTGCAATGTTTTCTGCAAAAGTTCATCATAGTTTCTATAATTTAGCTTTAAATATGTATAGGACATCTGGGCATGGTCCCAAAGAAAAATTTTGACAATAAAATTATTGGTAAATTGCAAAGTACAAGTCAAATTAACAGTGTAGCAACCAAAAAGTCCAAAAATACATAATCCATCAAATGACAAGCATCAAATTGTAGTAGCTCTTTCCCAAGGGAACTCTATGCAGTGTGATTATGGGCTCGCTCATATCAGATGCACACCATGATTCCCACAGGAATTTGCCATGATCAACCCCTGCTTGTACCTATGCCAACATTGAACAATCTTGACATATTACCAACTGTACATAAACTACATAGCTATTATATTCAAAGTAAATAAAACAATGGCCAGCCTCAACATAAGATCCGGTGCTAGTAAAATGTGCTGTAAAAATTAAATAAATGCTAGATCACTAACTCGAAGGAGCCGTAACAGAAGAATTTTCACAAGATTACTAATTTTCGCGCTTGAAGGGGCTTTTCTAGTGAGATAGTCGCAAGTCCTACGTGAGACATATCGCTTAAACATCTTTTGCTACCTCCACTTGTCGTATCGTTCATACTTTCGTTCTTTTGGATGATTGTCAATGAGTCGAGTAGAACGCCATTGTAAAGTATATATCTCACAAGCTCGAGTTGGCTCAAGGAACGAATGAATCCAGTTATCATAACTTTCTCAAGATGAGCGTGGTGACAATAACAGTGCCTCCTTATTTCTTTTGATCTGTTGTTGTAGCAGGAGAATCCTTGTAGCTGCATCAACAGAAACAGATTGTCATGAGTATAGCAAAAGTATACAAGATTGATTCAATTAATACTTGTAGCTGCATCAACTTAATAGATTGCCATGTAGCAAAAGGAAGTTGAAACACAACCATTTCTGACACCAAAAACAAGTATTCTAGGTAAAGGATTGATCAAGTATGCTGGAAATGAGACATAATTATCGTTTAATAGAAACTAGCCTCTGTAAAGTGAATGCAAGAAGACACAGGTCTTTGATACACGTTCAAGAAGTCGACTACTTGTTTAATCCTTGTATCAGAACAACAACTTGTAACATATATAACATCTTTGCTTGTAATATAAAGCATAGAAATAAGGTGATATTCTCAGGAAAGAAACCAAAAAAGGAGCAGCAGATGGAAAGTGAGCTTGTGATACAAACGAGAACCGCGACTTAAATACATCAACAAAGGCAACTAGGAAATGACTGAGTCAAGCTTGAGAGAGCGAAGTAGCTTTTAAGCTCAGGGTTTAATTGCAAATGTGAGGTCAAGATTAGTTTGAAAAGGTTTGATCCGTATCAAAAAGACATTATACCATTTATAAACAGCTAGTTTAAAACCTAGCCACTCTTTAAAGAACCACCCCACCCCACAAAAAAAAACAAAAAAAAAAAAAACGGCCGCGATTTCGCCTTTATCATTATCATGTTAAAATCCTATACAAATCTAAATCAATTACCCAACCCATTAAACCCGTGCCTTGTCCAAGACACAATTTCGCTGTGTCCAAGACGTGTCCAAGACGCGGGTTGACCGTGTCCGACGAGTCAAACTCGTTGGCTCATGTCGGACACAGTCAAAATATGTCTGACACGTGTCGGACATGTGTCCATGTCCGACACGGACACGCCCCTGATTTGGGCGTGTCCATGCTTCATAGATGACTACATGTTTGTATTTGCGTACATATTTATAATAAACCTCAAAACCTCTTGTGACTAGCACATGTTTTTATTAAAAGTTAAAAAAGAATGAACTAGTAATAATCAAATCGAGAAATCAAACAAAGAAATCTTAAATCCAATCCAACCCCTGACCGACGAGTTTATCTACAAACTTATGAGTTTGTGTTTTGATAACGATTATGCTAAAATAGTCTCTCACATGTTAAAGCCTCTTTTTAAAGTATGCTTAAGCAACATGTGGTACCAAGTTGTCTAACACGTGACCTTTAGATTTTTCTTCTCTAAATCAACATGGTATTGACACACCGTTTTATGATTTATCTAAATCCGGCCTGATTCTAGTGTGTCCTATATGTGTAAAACAAGTTGCATGCAAGCAAAGACAGAGCTAGCGGTCTAATTTAGGGGTACTCTATATGTGTGCGAGGATTAACTATTTTTTTTTGAAATATCTAAACCTAAAAGGGGTTTTCTTAAAAAATGGAGGGGGGGGGGGGGGTGCGCAGGCCCTAATGGACCCCTGCTCCGTCCCTACATGCAAGTGTTAATATCTGGCATGTGTTGAACACAGATATGAGACTTACTTTAAAGTGTTTGTGCTTGTCGTTCTGCATTAAGCGACAAAAAAAAAATCAATACAAGTTTTTTTCAACAAATATGTAAAATAAGAATATATCGTGCATAAATTGGTGGCCTTGGAAGTACGAAGTTTGTACCAAATTCCTACTTGTGATTGATGTTTGAAGTGTAATAAGGCCAAGATAATCACAAACAAACAACATTCCTCTTAGTGTCCTAATCTTGTTATTGAACTAAAATTGGTAATGGGAAAAGGTATAGTACAGTCCTTTTTGACAAAACATTATATGATTATTTGTCATACGAACCTCTTCCACTCCTTGGGAGTGCCGACACATCACAAGGTCCTTCCCTAAACATCTTTGCCCCTCACAATATCCTCTTAATTCATGTTCCTTTACCACCCCCATCATTGAATCCATCGGCATCCACATCATTGAAATCACCACCTTATCATCACCATCACCATTTCTTATTGCTCCACTCATGGATGCCCGTAGATTTCTACCAACTGTTGTACCACCACCTCTTCACTCTTAATTCACTCACGATCCTCATCAAGAGACAAATTCTTAGTACAATTCTTAGTATTTAAAGAGTCCCCAAGGTCATTGGCCATTGGAGGCGAGGATAAAGCATGGTTTGAGAAATTGGCCAATTCTGATACGAATCAGCTCGAATCGGAATCAATCGTGACCAAGGCAGAATCGGCCAACAAAATCATAATCGGTATAACCGGTTCAAAATTAGCGTGGAAATTTCAGAATCGGTCAAAATCATACGATACCGACCGAGACGAGCTGATTCTAGCCGATTCCTGGGTGAAATAATTGGAGCGAAAAACTACATCTTAAAAAAAATTCTATTGTTAGTGAAATTAGTTTAAAAAAACATAAAGATAGAAGAAAAGAGAGATCGAGTGTTGTCGACGGAGAGATCGGGTGTCATCGAAGGAGAGATCAAAGAGAAGAGTTGTAACGGCCCCAGATTTTTAAGGATTGGAGATGATTATAATGATCTATCAGTTTAAAGGAACATAAACATTCCTTTAAACTGATAGATCATCATAATCATCTCCAATCCTTAAAAAATTCGGCTGCACCTCCTTTATAAATATTGATCTGACCTGATATACAATACAATCACAATTATTTCGGCTAACATTAGCCTCCTTATTCTCAATCCGAACACATAACTGAACTCAGAAATCATCCACGCAATCATAATGATATTTCAATTTGATATCGCCTACTTATCCATATATAATATTCCAAAAATTACAACATAATGAGCTCGAGAGCACACCTCTCGACTTCCATAATATAATACAAAACTATCCAAAATTTTAACTCATCATGATCATCATAATCTAACTCACCTTCATACAGATCTATCTCACAATCTAACACATGCTACAAGTACACATTGAATAAGATTATGAATATACACAACAAGAGACTTTATAAATAATAATACATAATTACATTAAATACCTCTCCTTTTAACAAAATTTTATCGACGGAATGCCCAAAGCTTTAAACTAGCCTTCACCTCACCATGACCTAAAAAACATGAAACTGGAAGGAAATGAGCTTGACGGCTCAGTGAGTAAAGTCATAATGAAATCAGGGAATGATATATATATATATATATATATATATATATATATATATATATATATATATATATATATCAAATAAGAAGCATGATTTTCTTCAATAACAGAGGCAAGTATGGATAAACAAGAGAACGGGAAGTCAACATGTCATGAATAAACAATTAAAACAATTATCTTCATAGTCTAGGGGATGGTCTGACTCCTTCGGTCATTGGTTCTCGTTAACTTTCTTGAATTACTTTCTTGCATATTACATATATTCTCAGTTATTTATAGCTTATTATCAAGTTCATCTTTTGCGTACACCAACGTATCACATATATCTCTTATAATACACACGAAAATACACCAATCACAATAACTAAATCATAACATAGTTTATACATCCAAATAATATATATATCACCAAACATACTTGTATATCATATAATCATATCACACTACGAGCACTTCATAATAAACCCTTAAGTATGCACGCATCATATTATATTTCATTATCTTTCATAATAAAGTAAGGTTTCAGTCAAGCATCAATGACAAGCATACAATACTATTCATATTGAATAAACAACTTCTTTACTCTGTTTTATATATACGGTCTCATACCCCGTCTTCGTATCCATCGACTTCCGCCCGGCCCCTTCCTTCGTATTACGATACACAATGTCATACCCCGTCTTCGTACCCATCGGCTCCCGTCTGGCCCCTTCCTTCGTATTACGACACACGATGTCATATCCCGTACTCATAATCATAGTTGATTTATCTATCAATAATCATCAATAATACCAAACATGTGTATGCATATATGAACACACAAATATCACAATCATACCAAGCAACTAAACCATATCAATCGGTTATCTATTATTTGCTTCCCTAGCAATCAAGTACAATCACAAACAATATTTGTTATTTATTTTCTCAATTATCGGATAGATTTTCGAGATTCATATAGTGTCAATCACATACATATCAATGAGTTACGCACAATCATATTCATGTATTTTCAAGTTCGTATATGTCATGAAGTTCAACTTATCAGATGAAATCTCAATACCTAATCACTTGTTTGCTGATCAGGTTATAATTTTCATAATCGGTGTCCAGTTCCAATTTAATGTCCACATAACAGATTCCAATTAGGGTTCATAATATAACCACATACACATCAACCATCAAGATATCACACACAGCGTCAGTTATGCACGGATACATTATTTAATCATTAATCATATCAGCAACATCACAACAACAACTAAGCCATATGTCCCAAGTATTTGGGGTAGGCTACATGAACCAAAAGAGAATTACGCCAGATCGGGCACATGGATCAACTTTCTCCACTCATTCCTATCGAGCAATATGCCTTCACTGAGACCTTTAGCCTCTATATCTTGTCGTAACATATAATATAGGTTAATCCGCTAATTAACACTTAACTCTTTATTTTACAAGTTCTATAGCAATTATTAAGTTTGCTAAGGATTGTTGGTCTTTCATTCTACATTGGATCAATTAAGTATTAGTATAGTCGGTGACTCATCCAATTCAGGTATTAGATCATGCATTAATTGTTAACAGTGGAAATTAACCATATACCAATCCATTTCCAATTCCATATCTATAAAACTTAATTATGCTCGGAGTATCAGTTTACTTACGTTTGACACTATCACATAAGTTAAGGATGTTGAGAAAAAGAATCAACTTCTAATACTCAATTCTCATGGAGGAGAGGGTCAATACAGGATGCACTATAGTATTTAAATTCTGTAAGCAATCCGCGAAAAGAGTGCCATTGAAGTAATTGAAGATATATTAAAGAGTTGAGGCATTGGAGAAGTATTCTTAATTGAATGTGTTTGAAGAGGATTAATAGGACCATCAAGTTCATTTAATCTCGAAACTAGAACTTGAAGAAAAGAAAATTTTCCAACCAAAAAGGGTAATAATAATTTATACAATTATTGGTAAAATCGAGAACTATCAGCTCACTATGGTTCGTCAAAGATTTATTATATGTAGCCTTTCCTTCTTCGAGGAAAGCTTAATGAGAAGCATCCTGGTGCAAGAAGAATGATTTTATTTCTAGAGCTTCTTGGATAAATAAATGTTATGTATTCATAAGGAACTAAAGATGGTTTCGTTAATGATAACCAAGAAGAGAGGATCCTCAGGTTATTTTCGAATCTCCTATGCTAGAGAAAATATCTATTCTCAAATATCGGCATTGTGGTTTGAGTTATCATACTTGTTTGTGGAGCAAAGAATATTTCTTGTCAAATTTATCACTTATAGGAAGTAATCATGAGTTATGAATATAAGACAATTCTAGTCAGAATTTCGAGTCCGCATCAAATTGGTTTTCTTCCTTTCATTAATCCAAGTTTTAATCAAGTTTAAACATGAATCAAACTTGTAACCAATTTAACCTGAGGTATTAGTTCTTGATCTTAAAATGGTAGCATGTACCAACGCATTGGTCCATGTGCACACATAATCTGACCAAATATTTTTTTTATTTTATATATTCATTATAACGGTCCCAAGCTACTGTTGGCCCGAAGGCCCATCACTCTAGTTTTGATGATGATCAACTCATGTAGTTATGTTTACTAATGATCTTGTATTTAATTAGTGACAGATTCATGATCAAGATCTTAGTAGGTGTGGAGCTTCAACAAAGGATTTAAAGTCAAGTTTTGGAGCTAGCACCGTTTGATTCACGAGCCTATGCATCAAGATCACATCAAGTACTCAAGAGGAGTCGAGCTCGGTGGATCGTGTTTGGACCAAGTCAAGAAGATGAGAAGGCTTCAAGTGAAGACTTCAAGATGATGAAGACTTGGGTCTAGGTTTGTTTTTTAGAAGATTTTGTTTTTAGTTAAAATGTAAAGGATAGAATAGTTGGTGGATTGCTAAAGTATATACCATGCACACACATTCTTGATATAGTTATGATTTTCATAAAAGAATTTATATTTTGGAAAAATATAAAATACCGATTTGGTCTTTGGTATTCAAAGTTTATATGTTTTAACCAAAATCATGTTTAGTGCTTAAAGTCAAAAACATAGATATTTCATCATGTTTGTGTAGTGGATCATATCCATACACATTATGCTTTAAATGAGTTTAAATATCTTATTTTTATATTTGGTGAAGTTTTGAAAAAACAAGTTTTTGGAAAAATCAATTTGGAAAAATACAGTTTTTGTTTTGAGTCAATTTTTCCAAGTTACAAAAATAGTCCAAATCTTTTGTAACATGTCTTGATTTTGTGCAAGCATGTTTGTTTATCAAAGTATATTGGTAAAACTATTTTTTGTAGATTTTTCAGTATTTTATGGGATTTTATTTGAGCCAAAAGACCAACTTTTTAATCCCAGAAAAATGTTTCCTGGCTTCAACCGGTCGACCGGACGGTCGACCGCACCCTGAAGTCGGTCGACCGGGCGGTCGACCGACGTGCACAGACGTGCAAGCCAATTCTGGCAGGAGGGCCGATCGACCGACCCGGTCGACCGTCCAGAGAGCTCTGCTCTCTGGAAAGGCCCCGGTCGACCGGGCGGTCGACCGGACAGAGAGACTTGCTCTCTGTATCCTAGCCACGGTCGACCGGCCGGTCGACCGCTGGCTCAACGGTCTGAAAAATGACCGTTGGCCGGTCGACCGGGCGGTCGACCGACAGGCCACCTGGGCTCCAACGGCTAGTTTTTCTAGCTCTATAAATTGGGCCATTTGGGGGCTATTTTATACAAGATTTTCAAGTGATTTTTGAGCTAGTTTTTCCAACTCTATTTAGAGGTTTTCCCACCTGTTTAGAGAGCAAATATTTCCAATCAAAAGGAGAGTTTATCAAGAGTGTTTAAAAGAGATTTCTTGAGTTTTTCCTCCACCACTTCCATCCTTGTTTTTCTCACAAACACTTGAGCTATCCATTGATCTATTCATTCTATAGGAGTGTTCTTGTGAGATTGTTTTTAGGTGATCAAAGTGTTGTGATCACCAAAGACTTCATTTGTTCTTTAAGGAGGCGGACGTGTGTGTTCGCATTGTTTCGGGTCCTAGTGGGGACTCGGTGTTTTGAGTTCGAGTGCGAACTCGGGTTTGAGGTGCGGCCTCGGCGAGCTAGTGAGCTTGCGGTGTGTACGGGACTAGGGAGTCCGAGGGTTTGTAGGTGTTGCGGCACCGAGGAGTGATCCATTGGGATCAAGCATAGTGGAAATCCTTCGTGTGTCGAAGGCGGGGATGTAGAGCAAGTGTGCTCGAACCTCGAAACAAATCTCTCGTGTTTGCGATTGCTCTCTCTCTTTGTCTCTTGTTTATTATCTTGCATACTTATCTTGTCTTTATCTTTATATGCATGATATACATTTGTGCTTAATTGTTATATTGCTTGGGATTGTTTGCTACCACTAGTATTCAACCAAGAGAGCCAACGCGGCACCTCAACCCATATCTAGGGGAATCTTGAGGAGTTAGTCCAGAGCCCTTCACGGGGAATTCGGCTACACTCTTGTATTAAACTTGGTGTTTAGTGTAATAGTTTTGTTTAGGTCATAATAGTTTTTAATTCCGCATTTAGTGACCATTAGATTAGCCATCAACTATTCACCCCCCTCTAGGTGATTTACAATTGGTATTAGAGCCAAGTGCTCTTGATTTGGATCTTACAACCTAGAGTTAAAGATCCTCATTTTTAGGCTAATCACTATTTTTGTACACACACTATGGATTTCATGTCACAACCCACCTTTGACATTCTTAACATCCAAATTTGAAAAGTTAAGATGTCTTTGTACCTCAAGGCCTTAGGCATTCATGTTTATTTTGCCACCACTAGAGATTCATATTGTTTAGATGGCAAAAATTTTGAGGCTAATGCAAAAGCCTTATATGCTTTAAGATCTACCCTAAATGATGATTATTTATCTAGGGTTGCTAATCTTGATTCGGCTTTTGTAGTATGGAATACCTTGACCTCCCTTGGCGAAAAAGATCTATATTATGCCAGGAGCGACTCGGATGTTGGAAGTAACACCTCCAACGTGTGCTACATGGTCCAAGGGGATAACCCCCTTGAGGTAATTATCGAATCCGAGGTAAAAGATAATGATATGTCATATGATGAGCTTACATGTTTTTGCCAACAATTACTTGAGAAATATGACATGCTTAGAAAAAATAAAAATTTGAAAAAGAATTTTGATTGCATGCTAAAAGAGAATGATTCTTTTAAAACTAAAATTACATGTTTAGAAAAAGAAAAGGAAGATTTGAAAAATGAAAATGTTTCCTTGATGTCCAAATTAAATGATCTTTGTGAAGGAAACACATCTTTGAAAAATAAAATTGTTTTGGTGAAAAAACAAAAAGAAATTGCTTTTCAAGAAAATAACTCTTTAAAAAGAAAAATGTTTGAAAAAGAAAAAGAAAATGTTTCTAAAAAGAAAAATGATTCTCATTCTCACCATGCTTTACATGCTACTATTAATGAAAATGAGATTAATGTTTTGAAAAATAAAATAAATAATTTGAGCTCAACTTTGAGCTCTTGTGCATTTAATCACAAGATATTGGAGTCTTTGTTTTCAAAGAAACAAGCTCCACACATTCATGCACATCATCATCATGCTTATGTTGCACGTCATGATCACACTCACACACATAAGCATCTTAAAGTGTATAAATGTACACATTGTGGCCATTTAGTAAAGTTTTGTTTTGATAAGTTACATCATATTAATTTTGCTAATAAAAATGTTTGGGTTCCTTACAAGACTAATCCTAAAGGACCCAAAAGAAAATGGGTACAAAAGTCCCCACCTTTTGTATTTGATGTAGGTGAGGGCTCTCACAAGACGTGAGAGTTTTGGTGCCTTGGTGGTGATTGCATGGACTAGAAGGACATACATTTGATGCACCGCTATCAAGGAGGTTTGGTGGGACAATCACCATGTTTGGAGTTTTGGAACATAGTTCCTTAGTTGGTAACTATTTCTAAACTCTTATTTTATTTACATGCTTATTCATTTGTAATATCATATAGCATGTTCATGTTTTATGTGTTTTTGTGCTTCATGTGATAAAGACTAGTTTAAATGTAGTTTTTATCAAAACTTATATTTATACATGTACAAATAGTGAGCAACATTTGATTCATATATGTTTGCACTTCATGCTCATTTGTACCCACTATATGCACATGTATAAGCTAGTTTTGATGATTCTCTGATTTATATATGTTTTGCCAATTTTCATGTTTTACTTCATGTATATGCAATGTTTATTCAAATCTAATAAATATACATGTATACCCGTGAGTCTCTTGCCTTCATGCAAATACCTTTGATAGACTCTTTTATGTTTGAGATATGTATGCATATTGTTAGAATTGGATAAATCATACATATACCTAGAAGTTTGTTTTTAAAATGAAAAATGAATTTTCATGATTTATTTAATAAAATGATATTCATGTTTATTTTTGGGCTTTATTGCTTATTTTCATGAAAATGCTATTTACATGATTTTTGAACACTCACACTTCATTTGTTTAGTCATGATCTTGTTCATGAACATATTTTTGAGCTTTATCGACCTTGAGTGTCATTTTTTGTGTATTAGGTATGATTCATGAAAAACACATTATTGATTTCATGTTTTGGAAGGATCTTTAACTAGTTTTTCAAAAAATTACTTTTAACTAGTTAATTATTCTTCATTGGGTAGTAGTTTTTACTATAAAATGTTTTCAAACCCTATTTTCAAAAACCCCTTCCAATATCATTAATAGGCGGATGGCTGGGCGAGTATGCCTTGTAAGCCTTATTGAATATCCATTACCTTGTGCATATGAAGGGTGGTAGGTTATGAGCTATATACATGATTTACATTGTTATTTTCAATTGGTATCTCAATTGATATTTTTGTATATGCTCATATTTTGTTTCTTATATATGTATGCTTCATAATTTCCATAATATCAATTGCTATTGGTATTCTCTTTTCATACATACATATGATTTTCATGTGCTTGATTTACAATTGCTTCACATTTTTAAAGCACAAAGTTTATGATGAAAAATAAAATATTTGATCATTATGTTTACAATTGGTATCAATATGTTTCAACTTCATATTTGTTAAATTTCAATTGGTATCAATATGTTTTACAATAATGATTATTTACATTTGGTAACTTAAAATTTGTTTGTTTTACAAGAGCTCTGATACCTTTAAAAATTTTGTTATTTGATATCTTAAAATTTGGTTTACTAAGATATCTCAAAATTTGTTTTATTAAAATATATATATATATCAAAAATATTTTTGATTTGTATTTCTTATATGCAAGGAGAGCTTAACATCTCTTCTACATATAGATTCATGTTGAGTGTATCTTGTATTGAGGAACTTGGCAACTCTTTTTTATGTGATACACGTGTGTAGGGGGAGCTTCACATCTCCTCTTATGCATTACAGGTTATGTGTTATGTGAATTAGGGCTTGTCATCCCTCTTTCATGTAATGCATATATGTAGGGAAGCTAATTTAGCGTCTTCCTCTTCATGAATGTATATTGTATATAACCTTTTATTGATTGATTTGTGTTTACCCCTTATTGATCTCTTTGTTTATGACATAAAGGGGGAGAAAAATTTTGTTTTTACCTTAACCCTTTTGTTGATGATTGACAAAAAGGGGGAGAGGTATTTGAGAAGTATTTGGTATATATGCATGTTTTGAAAAAAGATTTATGTTTATGCATATATGCTTTGTTTTGCAAATAGGAGAAAAAGAATTTGCTTTGTTTTATGCTTGTTAGCATGTTTATCTCCATACATTTGCATGCATGTTTATGTGCTTCATTTCTATATTTATTATTTATTGTTTATGCATGAGTTAAGGGGGAGCTTCTTTGAAGCTTTACTTTAATCCATGCATATATAACTTCATGAGTTTTGTCATCATAAAAAAGGGGGAGATTGTTGGCCCGAAGGCCCATCACTCTAGTTTTGATGATGATCAACTCATGTAGTTATGTTTACCAATGATCTTGTGTTTAATTAGTGACAGATTCATGATCAAGATCTTAGTAGGTGTGGAGCTTCAACAAAGGATTTAAAGTCAAGTTTTGGAGCTAGCACCGTTTGATTCACGAGCCTATGCATCAAGATCACATCAAGTACTCAAGAGGAGTCGAGCTCGGTGGATCGTGTTTGGACCAAGTCAAGAAGATGAGAAGACTTCAAGATGATGAAGACTTGGGTCTAGGTTTGTTTTTTAGAAGATTTTGTTTTTAGTTAAAATGTAAAGGATAGAATAGTTGGTGGATTGCTCAAGTATATATCATGCACACACACTCTTGATATAGTTATGGTTTTCATAAAAGAATTTATATTTTGGAAAAATATAAAATACCGATTTGGTCTTTGGTATTCAAAGTTTATATGTTTTAACCAAAACCATGTTTAGTGCTTAAAGTCAAAAACATAGATATTTCATCATGTTTGTGTAGTGGATCATATTCATACAAACTGTACTTTAAATGAGTTTAAATATCTTGTTTTTGTATTTGGTAAAGTTTTAAAAAAACAAGTTTTTGGAAAAATCAATTTGGAAAAATACAGTTTTTATTTGAGCTAATTTTTCCAAGTTACAAAAATAGTCCAAATCTTTTGTAGCATGCCTTGATTTTGTGCAAGCATATTTGTTTATCAAAGTATATTGGTAAAACTATTTTTGTAGATTTTTCAGTATTTTATGGGATTTTATTTGAGCCAAAAAGACCAACTTTTTAATCCCAGAAAAATGTTTCCTGGCTTCAGCCGGTCGACCGGACGGTCGACCGCACCCTGCACAGACGTGCACGCCAGTTATGGCAGGAGGGCCGGTCGACCGACCCGGTCGACCGTCCAGAGAGCTCTGCTCTCTGGAAAGCCCCGGTCGACCGGGCGGTCGACCGGACAGAGAGACTTGCTCTCTGTATCCTAGCCACGGTCGACCGGCCGGTCGACCGCTGGCTCAACGGTCTGAAAAATGACCGTTGGCTGGTCGACTGGGCGGTCGACCGACAGGCCACCTGGGCTCCAACGGCTAGTTTTTCTAGCTCTATAAATTGGGCCATTTGGGGGCTGTTTTATACAAGATTTTCAAGTGATTTTTGAGCTAATTTTTCCAACTCTATTTAGAGGTTTTCCCACTTGTTTAGAGAGCAAATATTTCCAATCAAAAGGGGAGTTTATCAAGAGTGTTTAAAAGAGATTTCTTGAGTTTTTCCTCCACCACTTCCATCCTTATTATTCTCACAAACACTTGAGCTATCCATTGATCTATTCATTCTATAGGAGTGTTCTTGTGAGATTGTTTTTAGGTGATCAAAATGTTGTGATCACCAAAGACTTCATTTGTTCTTGAGGAGGCGGACGTGTGTGTTCGCATTGTTTCGGGTCCTAGTGGGGACTCGGTGTTTCGAGTTCGAGTGCGAACTCGGTGTTTGAGGTGTGGCCTCGGCGAGCTAGTGAGCTTGCGGTGTGTACGGGACTAGGGAGTCTGAGGGTTTGTAGGTGTTGCGACACCGAGAAGTGATCCATTGGGATCAAGCATAGTGGAAATCCTTCGTGTGTCGAAGGCGGGGATGTAGAGCAAGTGTGCTCGAACCTCGAAACAAATCCCTCGTGTTTGCGATTGCTCTCTCTCTCTTTGTCTCTTGTTTATATCTTGCATACTTATCTTGTCTTTATCTTTATATGCATGATATATATTTGTGCTTAATTGTTATATTGCTTGGGATTGTTTGCTACCACTAGTATTCAACCAAGAGAGCCAACGCGGCACCTCAACCCATATCTAGGGGAATCTTGAGGAGTTAGTCCAGAGCCCTTCACGGGAAATTCGGCTACACTCTTGTGTTAAACTTGGTGTTTAGTGTAATAGTTTTGTTTAAGTCATAATAGTTTTTAATTCCGCATTTAGTGACCATTAGATTAGCCATCACCTATTCACCCCCCCTCTAGGTGATTTACAGCTACATCATATGACCTTCCCCTGCTGTTATTAAATTCTTAAACCCAAGACGAAAATATTTTTTTAAACTCTTATTGCATTGCTATGCTGTCTCCTCACTTTGCAGACCATACACAAAAAAAGAAATCCTTATAATTATCCATTGTTTGAAGTCAGACAAACAGATTCCAGTTTGAATTTATCTAATATTCATATAGATTTGGGACAAGAAACCTTTTACAAGAATGGTCAAAAAACAAAAGAACAGGATATGAGGATCCAGTGAGTTAACTATTTTCTAAAACAAACTTTTGTATAGATATAATCATATTACAAAAAGTGTTTTGTGAGCACTTTCATGTGAGTGTGAGCCAGGTCTATATGCACATCCTTTGCTTTGCCACATGCAACGAGCATGACTTATGTGCATATATCTACATGGCAATTATGGATGGGATCAGAGCATACAGATAGTGCACCTAAATGTTCCTCCGGCTATTATGATTGCTCAAGTGTTGACGTCAAGAAAAATTTGTTTACTTCCTTATGGTTTACTCCCTTATGGCTTACTTTAATACCTGAAATTAAGATTTCAAAACACAGGACACAAGGACAGCTCTCCTATGTGTTTGACATCATCTGAGCAAATACATGTGCTCCCGAAATCAATACTTCAAATTGAGCCAATTATCTGTCAATCTAATTCATCTTGACAAATAACTCTATATTCATTCTATGTTCATTACTAAAAACAATTAATAGGCAATTACATATTTCCTAGTTGGGGACCATACATTCTGCTTGCTCTGTATTTTACCAGTTAAGATAGTTTGATGCAATACTCTTGCTAACCATGATCTCCCTGGTTGCATGCTCAAATCCCTAGGATCTGAGTTTATCTTTAGCATTTAAAATGTCCACTACAAAGTCTGGATTTTCAGTGGGTCCAAAATGTGTTTGAAATAATCTATAATACATGGTCAGTTCTAATCAAACTTTTTATAAACTGAAATACATGGTATCTTTTATACATCATCCAACAATACTTCTACAGTAGTGAACTTCATAGGTTTAGAACAAGAATTCAATGATATCAAAAGGAAATAGCATCCAACACTTAAAAATTTTTAATCAATCATAAATCATGAATGAAATTGCAACACAATTCAAGAGCAGATTTTTGATGTGGAAAGTTAAGGAAATCCACTCACCTCCTTCCTTGTTCTTGCACGACCACCGACATCGTGAATCCGAAGCCGGCTGATCACTGGATCGGCTCCGATCTCGGTCGTCCACGCCGCCGTTGGCTTGAGCGCCTCCCCAGCCGCCCGCCACACCGCCCGTCGTCGACCTCCCTCGCGCGCCGCCACTGCTGCTAGTGTTGCCGTGGCGGCTGTCAGTCACGCCAGAGAGGGGGAGAGAGAGAGAGAAAGAGGAGCAGAGAGAGGGAAGGGGGGAGAGAGAGATTTAGAGTTGGGGAGAGGGGGATTTTGTGGGTGAAAAAGATGAGGAAATTTGATTTCAAGTTTTAGAGAGAATTGTTTTGGGTTTCGGCTTTCAGATCTGAGGAATTTGATGGAGAAGAGGAGATATAAGAGAGAAATGAAAGCATAAATACAATACTTTAGAGATTTGTCTAGAAAGTCCTCCCACCAACTCTCTCCCCTAAGTTTATAGTATTATAATATCATAATATTTGTACATAAGCATTTTTTTATGTATCCATGTATATTAGGCATGTATATACACACGCACACACACAAATCCCCCTATACTTGTATGCATGTATTTATACAAGTAATATTTGTATTCACATACAATTTTACACACATACATTTATATAAATTCATCCTACTTATTCTGTTCCAATTTTCCTACAAAATTTCAGATATCCATTTTCACACAAAGATTTATTCAATCACTACCTCAGATAATCTTGTATAACTTTATTAATCCCAGATTAAAATATTAAATCAAGATTTTAAAAATTAGAGTGTTACAAGAGTCGTCGATGAGATGAGACAGATCTCTTGACAGTCCAGTGAGAACATAAAGCATAAGATCACGGCACTCTGGAATGCACATATATGCCTTTGTCAAGGAAGAAGCTTCACCAAACACAAATTGTATTTTGCGTCCTCTGTACTAAAAAGTGGCGAGAGTTGTGGTATATATCTCCATACTTCTCATGCCATAGTAGCTATCAACATTCAAATGTTTCAAATGGCATTGACAATGGCATTGACAGTTAGATATCTTCAACTCTGTCAGCGCAGGGCACTTCCTAAGGCTCAACAACTCAACAGTAGAACAAATGCATAACAGGTCTGCAATATCCAAATCAGAAACAAGTACTTCTTTGAAATCAAAGGATTTAAGGGAATGAAAATCAACTTCAGGGTGCACGCTTAATGAGCAGAACTCGAGACAAAGGCACTCTAAGGGACGCCTTTTTCGCCAGCAAAATGGTCACAAGGAAAGTCATATACCGATGCACAAGTAAAGTGATTAATTACTGGTTCCACTAGTTTTATAACAATCTTCTCATTCGAATGGGCAACCCATTTATCGAGATTCTCATAATGCATGTAAAACTGATCTTTAAAAATTTTCTGCCTCCATGGTGCTTCAAAATCTCCGATAACGGCCTTAACAAATCTCTTTTCTCTTTCCCTCAATAAAGCAAGCAGCTTCTCCCTCCTAATTGGTTTAGCAAAAAAAAACCCTCTTTTAGGTAAATTGTTTTGTTTCAACATGTTAGCGGCATCAAAGATAAGGTTGGGCATGGGCATATGTTTCCAAAGGTCTCTCCACCGGAGCGATAGTGTGCTAGTCCTATCTACATCGAACAGAGAACATCCAACATCGCACAAATAAAAGATTGTCAGTACTTGTTTGCAAGAAATAAAAATTTTTCCTTCCTTCTTTGAAAAATACAAGCTTTGTCTTCAAGTAGAGAAGCACTTTTTTTTCTTTTCCCCATTGGGTTTGCTCACTGCAAACAAGAGGAAGAAGATGATGGGGTTGACGAATAATATTAATCCAACAACTAAAAAGGGCTTCTAGGATTTTTTTTTAAGAAAAACTCTCTCTGCCATCATAATTTTTCAAAAAAAGAAAATCTTTCTATGATTAGCCAAAACCCTAGGCGCTTATTTGGAGTCAAATAAAAGAAAAAGAAACACGAAAATTGAATTGAAATAAGTAAGGAGGGTAGAGGGGAAACAAGTACCTAGAGATTTCTTTTCTCTTGATTTTAAAGAGGAATTGCACACCCGAACTCTAAAGAGCAGATTTACATGCTCTTAAATTTTTTTCCTCCGAGAAGCAAATAGTAGAATTAAGTCGATCGGGTCAGCGAATTTATATGCAGCGTGGAGACGTGATCTTATGATATTTTGGTGAAAGGGTTTTTTTTATTAGAAAAACTCATTTTAATAAATAATTAGGGAAAAAAAGACTGCCCTCAAAATAATTATCAGAACCCGTCACATTGGTGTCATATTAGCGAGGACCGTTTTCATCTCGTCAGGGTGGTGTTAGCGGGCCCGCAGAGAGGAGAAAATTTAGATTTTTAAAATCTAAACGTAAAAAAATAGTATAAATTCAGGTCCGAACCGGAACTTATAAAAAAAATAATTCTTACAGATAGAGAGAGGAAAGAAGAAAGAAAAAAAATTTATATAGTTCAAATTCGAGTTTAAAACTTAAATCTAAATTTTGAGCTATTTTTTGTGTTCGGATTTTGAAAACCCAAACCTAAATTTTCACCCTATTGTGCGCCCACCAACGTCGCGCTGGCATCCTTGTCGTCGTGACCTGTCAGAGATCAGTTTTGAAAATTATTTTGAAGAAAGGTCATTTTTTTAATTATTTATTAAAATGAGTTTCTTTAATAAAAAAACCCCTTAGTGATGCAGCCCTATCGTCGAAGATCGTCGAAGGGAACCGAGCTTTGGTGCCCTCGTCTTGCCATCTTAGGGATTACAAGTTCTAGGCAAAGATTGGAGAACACAGCTAAATTCGTCGACAACGAGTTTCTTTATTGATGGAATAGGGATTACAAGTTGTGAATTACAATCTTGTTTGGATTCAATAAGTAATTTGGGAAAAAAATTCTCAGAATGAGGATTGCTGGCACTCGCTCGCCTTTTTATACAAATTTCCCGACCGTTACGCTGTTATTAGCGAATACGGGTTTACAGCTGGTTACCCGTATTCGAAATCCAACCCGTTTTCATCAACTTAACACGAACGACTCTCTTTGATTTTCTCTTGCATCAACGACTCCAGTCTTTTCCCCGCTCTCTAATGTAGCTTACCTCTGATACTCTGACATGCCTTCGTCTTCTGCTGTTGATGTTATTCTGCCAGTCGTCGACGGCCGTCTCGCTAGGGATCGCATCAATTCCCCCCACCTGAAATCGACTGAATCAAATCTTTATAGGATTCCCAAGATGCTTCTTCTCGGGTAGCTGCTTCCATTTGATGAGAACTTCAGCATCAGCCTGATTCCCTTTCTTCACCATTCTATGAGCCAGAATGGACTCGGGTTCAATTAGTTGTTCAGCTGACATTGATGGAGTCTGATGCTGAATTATTGTACACATTCCAAGCTTCCTTCTGAGTTGTGATACATGAAAAACTGGATGTATTTTTGATTCAACTGGAAGTGTTAGCTTATAAGCAACTTTGTCAATTCTTTGTATTATTTTGTAGGGTGCATAAAAAAGAAGAGAGAGTTTACGAGGTTTGTGTCCTGCCACTGAAGTCTGTCTATATGGCTGGAGCCTTTAAAAGACCCAATCTATTTCATTGAACTCTCTGTCAGTTCTATGAGTATCAACCAACTTCTGCATTCTGTCTTTTACCTTAAACAAATTGTCCTTTAGCAGCTGCAAGGCTATATCCCTGGAGATCAGTTCTTCTTCAGCTAATTAAAGTTAAGCTATTTTAGGGATGTAATCCAGTAAGGTAGGGGTGTCTCCTATATAAAGCCTGATAAGGGTAAATCTTAGCAGCGCAATGCCATGAAGTATTGTACCAATGTTTGTGCTCAAGGTATCCATTTAACCCAGTCATAAGGTTTATGTGAACAAAAACTTCTCAGATAAGTCTCCAAGCACCTATTAACCATCTCACTCTGCCCATCTATTTGTGTTGTGACTGAAATTGATATACTATGATACCAATTGTTACTCTCAGGATTGACATTTGCGAAACTTGGCAATATGATTGTTGGTTTCTAGGATCAATCTGACAACTAATCAATATCACTGAAATATCACCGATCTAATTGGCCAGGTTGGTTAATATCAGGTGGGAGGTTTTCCGTTCAATAGAACGTTCCTTAATTAAAGAACCATCTTTCAATTACCTTCCTTAGTTAAACACCAATTAGACTGGTATAAGTCAGTCTCAATATACTGAATATCAGTATAACCCCTGTATAAAGAATTAATTCACTTATACAGTACTTGGAGTGAGGTACGCTTAAAGCGAATCTCTTTAAGACAATTACGTATTGAAGTTTCTTAAAAAAAACTCTCGTAAAACAAACTAGTAATATCTAGATAAAGGAGTAATAAAAAAGAACACGAGGATTTAACGTGGTTCAACCCAAACTTGACATACGTCTACGGGGAAAGAACTTGAGTGGGCTTTATTAATAACTTCGTACAAAGAGATCTAACCTTCCTCTTGATACAATAAGAGTATTCACCTTCCTCCTTTATATAGACTTAGATTATAGCAGTATTATCTTATCTCTATGTACCTTCACCTTGTTTCTCTCTTTACTTGGCTTCCTTCTGATCTCCTTGGTGTTCTCCACCTTTTTCTCCCTGAGATCAGCTTGATTGAAAAATATTTTACAATGCTGGGTTATAACCTTTATTTATTGAATTTTACAATACAACTCTTATTTGGACTACGAGATGATATTGGCTTTTGGATGGTTGAAGAATCTTGATCAATCATATTAAGTGTTTATCTTATTGATCTAGAAGGATTCTAGACCCTTTAATCTTTACAAACAAACCTTCATTGAATAGGAATTTAATCCAATTCGTATCCCACCAGAATAAAGAAATCTGCGCCTGAAAGAAAACTGATTCTGCTTCAGAAACTCCGCGTATAATCGACTAGTCCTTAAGGCTAGTCGACTAATGCCTCCAATTAGTCAACTAATAACTTTACTTAGTTGACTACTATAAAACTGTATGTTCTCTGTATCCTGCCTAGTCGACTAGTATTGTGTATTAGTAGACTAATCAACTGACTAGTTGACTAATCCATACCAAACCTGGATCTGTTTCTTTCTGCTTCAAGCCATCGCCTTCTCCAACTTATTCAGATCTTCTTGGACCATCATCTCCTCTTGAAAACAAGAAAAAATCCTAACAATCTTCATCTTGACTTGCTTTTCAAGCCTTTAGTAAAACAACTTGAGATTTCAGATTAATACCTTGATTCTTTCCTTGGTTGAAACTGTGTCGTGAAGCCTTTAACTCTTGCCTCCTCTTTCCTTAGCTTTTGTCTTATTTACCACCATACCTTGGGCCATCTCGGGCCTTGCCTGGATGCACCCTTTTTTCTTTCCGCAACACTTTGACCGGTTCATGTCCCGTTGAGTCTTCCTTGAAGCTCCACCTCACGATGAACTCCCTTCCAAATTTATCTTTGAAACTCCACCTCGAACTGAGTTTCCTTTTTTCAGCTTGTATAACCCTCCACATTTTTCTCCTTTTAGGATTATCCTGTCTCCTTGGCTAACTGTGATGACGCTTTGTTGCATTTAGATCCGACATCCTTCTTCGTCGAGCACCCTTATGGATATTAAATTGTAGCATGCCTCCGGGACAACCGGACCGCCTCCAGAGCACTTACTGTCTTATCTTTTTCTATAACTTTGATTGTCTCAGTGCCATTGACCTCGCAAGCCGAACCATCCACCATCTTGATAGTCATTTCCTTCTTTACAACCAAGGAGTTGAACAACTCCTTTTAGGAACATACATGAACCGTACCGCCCGAATCAAATTACTTTGAGAAGTGTTATCTTCATAGGAAGCCATTAATACTTCGGTGTCCTCTAAACCGCTCAATGCTACGCATGCCTCCGCAGCTTGCCCCTTCTTCTTCAACCACTCTTGCTGATGCTTGCAATCATTCTTTCAATGACCTTCTCTGTGAAAAAAGTGACACGCATTTGATGAGCCCAGATCTTTCTTTCTTTCTCCTCTTTCTTTCCTTCCTATGACCACCAAACCCGATCCTATATGCTCTTGATTTGGCTTTTCCTTAATCTTATTAGATAGGAGAGTTGATGCGACCTCCTCCAAGATGAGAGTTTCCTTACCGTAGAGCATGGTGGTGGTGATGTGATCATATGACTTTGGAAGCGAACTGAGAAGTATCAACGCCTTTTCTTCCTTGTCGATATTGACATCAACAGCTAGAAGATTGCTGATGACCTTATTGAAGAAGTTTAAATGATCCAACACCGTTATCCCTTCGTTCATGCATAGCCCATATAGTTATTTCTTGAGATATAACTTATTGGAGAGTCCTCATCATATACAACATTTCTAACCTTGACCACAATCTTGTAGTGTTTCATCATCCACACGTTGTACATCACTCTTCTGCGGAACATAGTTGGATTGCGCTTGCCGCCTTTAGATCCATCTCCTCCCAATCCTCGTTTGACGTACTTGTAGGTTTTGCTGACTTACCCTACAAGGTCTTGCAAAGACCTGTTGCACTAACAACGCCTTCACCCTCTTTTGCCATAAGCCGAAGTTTCCTTTGTCATTGAACTTCTCGACTTCAAACTTTATCGTAGAACTTTCTATCTTTGACATATCGCCCTTTGTCAACCTTTAACCTGATATCAATTATTGCGTCTGATATTGATATGCTATGATATCAATTGTTACTCCCAGGATCGACGTTTGTGAAACTTGACAATATGATCAGTACTTGCAAAAGTAAACTGTTATAAAGAAAACTAGCAATACCTAGACAAAAGAGTAATAAGAAAGAACGTGAGGATTTAACGTGATTCGGCCCAAACTTGGCCTATGTCCACGGGGAGAGATCTTGAGAGAGCTTTATTAATAACTTGGTACAAAGAGATCTAACCTTCCTTTTGATGCAAAAAGAATATTCACCTTCCTTCTTAATTTAGACTTAGATTATAAGAGTATTACCTTATCTCTATGCATCTTTACCTTGCTCCTTGCTTTGCTTGGCTTCCTTTTGATCTCCTTGGTGTTCTCCACCTTTTCTCCTTGAAATCAGCTTGATTGAAAAATAATTATAATGCTGGGTTACAATCTTTATTTATAGAATTTTACAATACAACTCCTATTTAGACTGTGAGATAATCTTGGCCTTTGGATGGTTGAAAAATCTCGATCAACCCTATTAGAAGTTGATCTTCTTGATTTAGAAGGATTCTAGACCCTTTAGTCTTTAAAAACAAACCTTCATTGAGTAGAAATTTGATCCAATTCATATCCCACCAGAAGAGGAAAACCTGTGCCTGAAAAGAAAACTTATTCTGTTTCAGAAACACCGCGTATAGTAGACTAGTCCTCAAGGCCAGTCGACTAATACCTCTAATTAGTCGACTAATAACTTTAATTAGTCGATTACTTTAAAACTGTTTTCTCTCTGTATTCTACCTAGTCGACTATATATAGTCGACTAGTATTGTGTATTAGACTATTAGTCAACTAATCAACTAATTAGCCAACTAATCTACACCAAACCTGGATATGTGTCTTTCTATTTCAAGTCATCGTCTTCTCCAACTTATTTGGATCTTCTTAGACCATCATCTCCTCCTGAAAATAAGGTAAAATCCTAACAGTTTGTGGGTGATAGGATGTGCTAAAACATAACTTAGATCCTTGTAATGTCCAGAATTCCTGCAAAAAGTTACTCAGGAAGAGGTTGTCTCTATTAGAAATTATGGTTTTTGGCAGCCCATGTAGCTTATAAATGTTACCAACAAATATTCCAGCTATAGTCTTTGAAGTATAAAGATGGGCTAAAGGAATAAAATGAGCAAATTTTGTGAGTCTATCCACCACCACAAAAACTGCTGACTTACCTAAACCCCTGGGTAGACAGTTAATGAAATCCATAGCTTCCAAGCTTGCTCTGGGACAATAATGGTTGTACTAGTCCATAAGGGCTGAGTTGTCATGTTTAGACCTCTGACAAATATCACAATTCATGATGTATTCTTTAACACTGCTTTTCAACCCATTCCAATAAGCTACTTTTTTGTTCTTTAGAGGGTCTTGGCATCCCCAAAATGGCCTCCTTGAAGGATATCATGATGTTCACTGATGAGAAACTGTATGAGGGGAAATTTGAACTGATAAGGACTCTTCCTTTATAATATATCAGCCCTGCCTTTCTTGATATAATCTGGCATCAAGTTTTCCTGCTTCTAATTTGCTTTTGACTTCATCAAAATAGCTATCTGACTGTACCATTTCCCTGGCTTTAGTCAACCAATCAGATTCCACTGCTACTATAGTTAACACAGATGGTGGATCTATTTCATGCCTTCTAGAAAGATTGTCAGATGTCACATTCTCCTTGTACTCCACTTTATATTTATAATGTAAAAGTTTCAAAAACCAAGCATGTTGTGCTTCAGTATACATTCTCTGTTCCAGCAGATGTTTTAAGGGTTTGTCATCAGTACGGATGACAAACTCCCTTCCCAAAAGATATTGTCACGATTTCTTAGTTGCCAAAATAACTCCAAGCATTTCTCTCTCATATGCTGAACTGTATTTCTGAGAAAATTTTCAACTCCTAACTGATAAAAGCAATGGAATGGCCTTTTTGCTTCAATACTGATCCTATCCTAGTGGAGGAAGCATCACACTCAATAAGAAAAGTTATACTAGAGTCTGGAAATGCCAACACTGGTGGAGAAGTGAGTGCTTTCTTCAAGTTTTCAAAAGCATCATGTGCTTCCTTTGTCCAAAGGAAATCTTCGTGGTAAGGGATTTTAATGGAGTAACCAGAAGCTATATCCCCTTATAAACTTCCTATAGTACCTAGTAAGCCCTAAAAGTCCGTGTAGACTGTCCAAAAATCATTAAAGATAAGGCATCAGATATGAACCTCCCAATGCGAAGGTCGCATTTCAATTAAAATGCGGACCTCGCATCCAAAAAGAAGCGCGGACTTCAGACGTAGGTCTGAGGAACCCGCGTCTCACTTTAAACGCGATTTTGAGTAACTCCGCGACTTATTTCAAGCGTAGGTCTGAGCAACTCTGTGCTCCATTTCAAATGCGGGTCTAAGGAACCATACGTCTCACTTCAAATGCGAATCTGAGTAATTCCGCATCCTATTTCGAGCGCAAGTCTGGGTAACTCTGCGCTCCACCTCAAACGCGAGTCTGAGAAACTCTGCATTCTGATTGAAACACGGGTTAAGCCCTGCGTCTATACAAACGTGAGGTCCGCGTCCAGCGCGAGACCCACATTTCTGTTATAACAAATTCCCATTATGAGGTCAATTAATTTCTCACATAATGTGGGAGTTAATCCCTATTATGGAGGGATTATAGAGGACAATAATACCTTTATGACTTTCTTTAAATAGCCTGAGGAGCTATGAATAGGGAACACTTTTTAGCAAGGAAGAGAAAGAGAAATTTTTTAAGATTGGGAGCTGAGAATCTCAAGCTTAAAGCGCTTCTTGCTTTCCTCTTGCTTGTTCAAAAGTCCAGAGAGAGGAGAAAAAGAGTAATGAGTGGACTCTAAACACTTAGTATGTTAAAAAGAGAGCTCCCTCCTGATTAATTTTTGAGAGCATCTCGAATAGAAGCTTGTCATTCGGCCGGTCAATGGAGAACAAGATCACTCTTCATCGCCACATGAAGAACCCAACCTTAAACAAAGGGGAGAGCCAGTTATTCTCCCCTCTTTTGTAATCGGAATTATTTCATTGTAATTTTTCATCCACTCAAAAAAAATTACTTCGCGCTATATTTTTCTGATCAAACAAAAGATGGCGACTCTGCTGGGAAATTCTTTCTCTACCGACGAGAACACTATGGCGCAAGCTGATGTCCAGCTCTTGGTAAGACGGTGGAATCTTTTGTCATTGAATTCAATCAAGAAAAGTTTGAAGAATTCCTTTCCTCAGGCTCCGCAAGCCCCAAGGCAATGCAACACTACTGCAAAGTCTCTTCTGAGACTCATTCTTAAATCTCTTCAGAGATTACTCCTAAAGTAGGCCACACCACTGCTCACAGCGTAAGTGGTACCACTTCTAATGAGCTTCTAAAAACCTCCCATGCAGCACTTGCAGCCCGCGTCAACGTCCCTCAGGGGACCGCAGGGCTAATGCACTGGCACACGATCAAAGTGATGGTGAAGAGCAATTCTACCATCCTTCTCCTCTCCAAAATTTGCAGTTCCATTGCCACGGTTCTCAACCACTCTTGTGACTCAATCGGAATGCTGAACGTCAAAGAAAGCGTCGTGCTCGTTGACAACAGATTGAAAATTTTGCAGAGATAATGTGTTCTGCAGAATTAGAATGGGAGGTTCATACCTGCGTTTCTTTGAAACAACGTGAATACTTGCGTTCCTGCTCCAGAATAAGAGTCCTGTACTATTCAAAAATGTGAAGTCGCATCCAACATGAGACCCGCGTTTCTGATTCAAAATGCAAGACCTACATTCTGCTTGTTGCAAAATGCGACTCCCGCGTTTCTAATTCTAAACGCGAGACTCGCGTTCAAAGACAAGTCAACCAATACTGGAGATCCGTGTTTTAACACCACGCGAGGTCCGTATTACAACAAAGAAACATGAGACCCGCATTCAGAATGGCATGTTTTTAAGACATAAAAAGCCAAAAGCCCTCACCCCCAAGGTTCGAGACTAGTTCCTCAGACGTTCTCCTCACGGACCAAAGGGACTACCTGATAAGGAAGAGAAGTGTCCATCAAATCACTCCTCAATGTCAATGCAAGCAGCTCATCTCAACAATACTCTCTAATTGCCATTGTACCTTTCAGATAACCAAGCTTTCGATTTTCAGTCGGTTGACATCTGCTTCAAACTTAGCCAAAAGACAATGATCCTGAAAGAAGAAATCATTTTTCAATGTCGATTACCCAGAAGTGACTGCAAACATTGTGGGGCCGAGTTCCACACCAAGCAAGTCCAAAGGAAAGCAGTTGGCTGTCAGTTCAGAAGAGTCTAATGTTGAAAAATCTCCAGGTTTGAAGGATATTCTTATTAAACCTGAAGGGGTCTACCGACACACTTGGACCTGCATGGAAATAATCACTCTAGTCGTCTACAGTTTGTTTTCATGAGAATTGAGGTGAATGATGAGCATTCTGCCATCATTGAATTCCAATCTTCGAATTCTAGTTCAGAGATAACCGCCTTTGCTTACATGGCGGGAATTCCCAAGGAAGTGGCCAGACAATTCAAAGTGCAGGCCAGAGTCTAAAGGGAACAACTCGATATGATTTGAGCTCAGCAAGAATCTATTGACGCCCTTAAGCAGATGTTGTCAGATGTTGTCACATTTTCTTAAGAAGAAAAAGAAACCAAAAGGTAAAACTCTTTCCAAGAAGTCCAAGGGTAAACGGAAGGAGGGGGAACTCATCTTCTGTAAACACTGAGAACGAAGAGCATTGCAACTCTGAGCTACCCAAATCTTCATCTGAAGAAGAGGATAATTCAGAAAATGAAAGCAGTCATTCCAAGAGGATGAGTAAATTAGAGCAACGTCTTGAGACCCTTGCAAACTGAGGCGGTCTTCAAGATGTGGGGATAGTCTGACCCTATCCAGCAGAATGGGACATGGCTCCCTACCCTCCCAAGTTCAAGGAACCGACCTTCCATACTTTTGATAGCAAAGGGACGCCGAATAAATATATATACTACTTTAAATCCCGAACTGAGAATGTATTATCGAACGATGCTATTATGGCTCGTTTATTCATTGGCACTCTTAAAGGGGTTGCCTTTGAGTGGTTCATAAAACTTCTTGCAAGCTCAATTAAGACATGGTCCGACCTTGAGAAGTTATTTTTGGCTCGTTTCTTTGAATATTATACAGAAATTTCAGTGCCTACTCTCCTTGCAGCCAAGCAAAAGAAAGGAGAGTCTATTAAAACTTTCTTCAAAAGATTTCGAAGCATGATACTCTGTTGTCCAAGCGGCATGACCCAGTCCATGCTGGTTCAAACATATCATCATAATTTACAAATTGCCCTCCTCGCTCAAGTGAGAGTGGCGGAATGTCGCACTTGAAAGCAGTTGGTGCTACAAGGCGAATAGGCGAAAGAAATTGCCGCCAGGATCAGAGTTGAAGAAAAAGACATCAAATTAAGACCCGACAAACCCATGCGGCGAGCCCTAGAGTCACCTTCTCAACCCAAGAGGAGGGATACTCTAGCGACAGAGGTCAAGTCACCTTCAAAGACCCAGTTAGTCAGAGGAGGAATGGCGTCCAGCCAAGAACGTGCCATTAAACTGTACTCCTTCAAGGATGAGCATGTGGTCTCTTTGTTTAAGTTACTCTAAAAAAATAACAAATTCAAATTGCCAGAGATCCGACATCCTGAAGAGGTGGAAAAGACAAATGATCCTAGCTAATGCTTATATCACAAGATACTGGGACACCCTACCAAGAATTGCTACATTTTCAAGGATGTTCTATAGGTTTTAATCAATGCGGAGATACTTAAGCTCTGTCCAGAGCAGAAGAAGGTGACTGCTAATATGACAACTACATCACCTATTTAATTCAGTCAGAATCTCCCGCCAGCACCAACCGGAGTTGTTTTGATCCTGAAAGAAGAACTAAGAGTGATCAATATTGATCCTCATAACCAGAAGGAGAAAGGTCTTCTTCCATTCATACTCCTCGAGAAGAAACAATGTGGGTCCATCCTGACATTGTCGAAAGCAGCAGTGGATGACTGTCAAAAATAAGAAGTTCAAAGGCAAGACCAAAGTATCCTCCGGCTATATGTGGTAGGTATCTCTACAAGAGAGACCAAAGAAGATATCGCCTCCCTCGCTAATTCAGGAGAAGAGGAGTCAGCCTTTGTTGCTGACACAAACACACCTCCCACGTCGAAGACTCAATCTGACAAGCAGTACTTGAAACAGTGTGGTGAGCCAATGATAAACTTTCCACAGCCAGCTGAGAAAACAATCGAGCAATCTACGAAGCCATCCGTGTTAAAAACAGAAAGAGCTTCGGTATGTCAAAGCTCTTCAGAAAGGCGGTGTGGGACCATCAACTCCTTCCATTTTGATGTCATGGCCCAACTAACCAACATCCCTGCTCGAATCACTCTATATGAACTCCTGAGGCTTTCCGAGTCTACAAGGGATGTCTTGAGAGAAACATTAGCAGATGCAGAGGTTTTTATTACCTAAATTTTTGCTCTATGCAGAGAGGAAGAAGGCAACCATTGCCACCACACCTCGAAGCATTTTCACTGCATCATCTTCACCTCTGAAGACATGCAAGTTAAAGGAAAATATGACAGACCCATTTATTATACACGGTATATTGGATCATTTGAAGTGAGTCATATTCAGGCTGATCTAGGATCTACGTTGATCATCATGCCCTACAGGGTCATGCAGTATTTGGGAATCCCCACCCACCGATTAAGCGCCACTCAGACAACTATCTATGGCTTCAACGTAATGGTACGCACCTGGTGGGAAAATTTAAGCTCAGATGTCAAATTGGGGACCTGAGATCCAAGGTGACATGTTATGTCATTGATGCCGACACTCGTACAATTTGCAGCTGAGACGGCCTTGGATTCACCGCAACTCTATCGTCCCATCCATTCTTCGTCAAGTAATAGAATACGTTAATGAAGATAGAAAAGTGAGAAGTTGATTACCGAAAGGCATCAGTTCAAGAGATTCGAGAATTATTTTACTGATTCTCTCCTCTAACAGGATTCTCTTGAGGTTGATGAGAATCCACACCCGGAAGAATCCGACTCTGGCAGCGAAGCACATACAGAGCCAGAAGAAGACGAGTGTCTCTGGGAAATAAAGCTTCTTGTAACGAGCATTGAAAAGCTCCATTTTGATACCAACGCCAATATTGAAGGTGAGTGGTTTATCAACAAAAAATCTAGATTTGGCTTACTTCTCTGCATTTGCCTCCGATTCTGTACCGTCAGATACCAGTACTGACGTGGACAGTGACCCTCAACAATGAATGCTCTGACATCATTGCGTGCACCAACAAAGTCATCCCTTATGGGACATGAAAAGATCAGAGACGCATACAAAGCTTTTTTTGAAGTACCAGCAAAGTGGGAAGGTCAAAAGCTAATTCTATTTAAAAGAATTGAGTCTGAATCCATAACTTATGAAAGCTCAGGGGGTAATTTTGAGTGTCTACAATTCTTTTATTATGAAGAAAAGTCACGTCACGTGATGGAAAGAATGGGGTACGATTTTATCAGAGGATTGGGCCTTAATTTTAGCAAAGGAAAACAAGCACAATTGTACCAAAAGACAAAGACCCCGATTACTATCACAAGACCCGAGAAGAGGACTCAGACGTATCTACGCCAGTCTCGTCAGGTTCCAAGTCTGAAGAAGAGGTCTATCATGACAGCTCATCAACAACATTATCATGGGACTCAAATGTCAGTGTTGGCAATATTTCGAAAGTCTCTCAGTGAATATGGTATCAACCAGCCATTTACAAAGAAGATTCCTTTGAATTTGAAGATTTAATTCATTCGGACTCTGATCCATGGATTAAGTACTTAAATACTCTTTGGGATATATGCTTTGAATAACGCGAACCACCTACTGAGGATAAAGTGATTCAAATAAATCTTGGAGATAAGCTAATCACAAGCTCATTTTCATAAGTGAAAGCTTGTCACCTTTCGAAAAAGAAGACCTAATCATCTCATACGAAAGTATAAAGATGTCTTCACTTGGAATTATGAGGACATGCTCGTGCTCGATCCCTAGGTTACTATGCATCATCTCAACAGCAATCCGAAGCAAGGCAGTCAAACAACAGCAACGACAGTTCCGTCCCGAGATCATAGAAGCAATCAAATTAGAAGTCAAGAAGCTCATATACTCTGATTTCATCAGGGAAGAGCAACATCCCATTTGGGTGGCCAACATAGTTCCTGTTTTTCAAGAAGAATGAAAAGATCCAGATTTACATCGACTACTGCGATCTAAATGTCGCTTGTCTAAAAGACGAATTCCCTCTCCCGATCACAGATGTTATGATTAAAAATACGTGCGATTTTGAGATGATGTCTTTTATGGAAGACTTCTCAGGATAATCAAATAAAAATGTACCCTGATGATGAAAAACATATATCCTTCAGGATGCTTTTAGGAGTATGCTGCTATATAGTAATGCCCTTTGGCTTGAAGAACGCTGGTGCAACCTATCAACGCGCCATGAATGCGATCTTTTGTGAGCATATACGTAAGACCGTGGAATGCTACATCAATGATATCTCTATGAAAAGCTGTGACAAAGGCGATCATCTCACATACCTAAACAGAGTGTTCGACATCATGCGGGCTTACTACTTGAAGATGGACCCAACCAAGTCCTTCCAGGTGATAGCCAGTGGCAAATTTCTTGGATTTGTTGATACATCCAGAAGAATTCACCTAGATCCAGAGAAAATTCGTGCCAAACAAGAAATGCAACCTCTGAGAAATCTTATAGAATTCAGAGATTTACAAGAATGATTGGCATATATCTGGAGATTTATATCGAATCTTTCAGAACGCTGCCAACCCTTCAACAAATTAATGAATAAGGGAGTCTCATTCATTTGGTACAATGCTTGCCAACAAGCATTCAAAGAGATCAAGAAGTATCTCACACTCACCATTCTTTTAGCTCCAGTATCAGGAAACCTTTCCTATTATATGTTCGAGCGATGAGTCATTCCTTGGGAGCTATATTAGCTCAAAACAATGAACAAAATCATGAACAAGTAGTCTACTATTTAAGTAGAACAATAATTGGGGCGGAGCACTGTTACAACCCAATCGAGAAGTAATACTTAGCGTTAGTTTTTGCCATCCAGAAGAAGCGACACTATCTTATGGGGGCAGCGCATTCACGTCATCTCGAGAGTTAATCCCTTGCGATTGTCAGTGACAGTACCATCTTCGCTGTATTGTAGATTAGCGAAATGGGCCGTATTGCTCTCACAATATGAGATGCAATTCATACCACAAAGACGATCAAAGGTCAAGCTATGATAGATTTTTTGGCCGATGATCCAGTTTCAGGAACTTCAAAACTTTATGACGATCTCCCAGATGAGATAGCAGAAGTTAACTTGATCAACACCTCCTCAGATGAACAAATGTGGTAATTATTCTTCGATGGAGCATCAACGACAAGTCCCGAGGTAAATATCATTGCAGGTGGGGGGCAGTACTCATTTTCATACATAATTATGTGATCCTTCGTGCATTCTCATTAACTGAGATGTGTTCCAATAACGTCTCAGAATACAACACCCTCCTGATTATGATGCAACTTGCTGAAGAGATTGGAGTCAAAAATCTAGAAGCGTACAGTAATTCAAAGCTCATCATCAACCAGGTTCACAGGGAGTATGAAGTTCGACATGAGATACCTGTGTGCCTATCACAACACAACCATGACATGGCAGAAAAACTTTAGAAACTTCTATATTGACCATATACCGTATTAGCAAAATGCACATGTAGATGCACTAGCATCCCTCGCTCCTTTAATGGCCCTTCCAGCCGGAGCCACGAAGAAAGTACTCATCTACAGTCGTGACTTGTACTGTTGCAAATTGCCCTTGAAGACAATAAAACCACAAAAAGAGACCTCAAGTTAAAGAGGTTCTAGAGACTTGACAAGTCTCGAACCTAAGGATGGAGATTCCTTTACATTGACTTCATCTTGTACGATATATTGCCTGATGACCCTAAGGAGGCAGTTGCTATCAGAAGGAAAACTCTGCGATTCTATTATAATACGATCATGCGAATATCGTATCACCAATCATACGATGGAATCCTACTCCGATGCCCTTCACACAAAGAGGCACAGGAGGCACCCAAAAGGCACATGATGGTAAGTGCGGAGCTCACCAACCTGGCCCTAAATTCGGAGACCAGCTTTGAAGACTTAGCTGCTATTGGCTGAAGATGATCCCTGACGCCATCGCCTATGCTAAGTGATGTCATGCATGTCAGATCCACGGTGACTTCATCCATCAAGCACTGGACATTTTCATCCAACATCCTCTTCATGACTATTTGAGATATGGAGAATGGATGTTATCGGACCCATCATCCCTCCAATATCCAAAGGACATCGATTCATCTTGGCCATAACAGATTACTTCTCTAAAATAGGCAAAAGTTATTCCCCTAAAGAAAGTAAAGACACTAAATGTGATCAGTTCATCAAGCATCACGTGCTCTATCGCTATAGTGTACTACTCCGACGAATCGTTCACGATAATGGATCCCAATATCAGCCAATCATTCAGAGGTTCTGTAATAAAATTTAGGATCCAAAATGTGTCATCAACGACATACTATCTACCTGTCAACTGCCTTGCAGAAGCCTTTAATAAGACTATTGAAAAGTTTCTCAGAGAAATTCGTCTCAAAAGTCAACGTGACTGGGATGACAAATAGGTGAATGTGTTTCGAGGTTCGATCACTGCTCTACCTCCCCGCCTTCACACAGAAGGATTTTTACTAAAGCGTCCACACATGACTTCCCACACAGGGAACCTCCACTGAGGATTTGGGTAACACAAACTTAGAGTACACAACTCCTCTCTCAAATAACAACAACCTATACACAAAAGGCAATACATAAAGCCACACAAGATTAACCTCTCAATGAGGGATAGCGCACTAAGCCAAACAACAATCACCTCTCACTAGAGGGATATGCACAAAGTCAAACCAACCACAATCACCTCTACACTTAGAGGGATAAGGTACTAAGCAAAAACCCCAACCTCAATCACCTCTACATTTAGAGGGATACCAACACAACCTCCATAATCACCTCTATACAGGGGATAGCAACAAACACAAAGAAGGTTACAACTCTTGGTGATCTCAAAGACCACAAACTAATTTCTCACAAAATAAAGATTCTATAAATATGATAGAGATGATAGATCAAATGTGAAAAAACAAGGTGTTTGGAACAAAGAAAATAATTGAGAAAATCTCCAAAAAGATATTGAAATCAAGATCAAAACCAATTCCCAAAAGACTCTCTTTTCTTTGAAATATCCAACCCTTGAAAACAAATAATATAAATCTTCTGACACAAAAAACTCTTTTAAAACTCTTGCTGAAAAATACTTGAAAGATAGAAAATTTCTCTTCAAAAATCTTTGTGAAATCAGCTCAGAGAAGGCATATATATAACTTCTCAAAAATCTGCCCGTTGACAGTCTGGAAAGGTCAAAAATGACCTTCCAATTGACCGGGCAATGGTTATATTTATGACCGTTGTGCCTCCGGTCGACGACCGCCCGCAGCGGTCGACAGGTCATAGTCATCGGTCGACCGCCAGGTCGACCGGTCAGCACCCGAGAGTGGGGTGCTCTTAGTCGGTCGATCGCGATCGACTGGCCTTCATGGCTGGCCATGTGCACGTCCCTTGTGTACATTAGTCGACGGTTCCGATCGACTGGTCCGGTCGACCGGGCTCGGTCGACCACCAGCTGATATGACGGGGGATTAAGGGTATTGAAAACTTGTCTTTTTAATTTCATTTAAATCCCATAAAATCACATAAATTTCACAAAAATAAGTTTTATCTTTGAAATATAAATATATGTGACTAAAATTCAGCACATATATATAACAATTTGAATCATTTTTGTGATATGAAAATTAGGCTTAAACATAATCCGTATTTTCTAAAACTTGAATTTTTGAAATGAAAATTCGTTTTCTCCAAAACTCATATGGATAAAAAACAAGATATTGAAAAAAATTTGAAGCATATTGTATATGGATAGAATCCAATATACATAACAGATATATATTTATGTTTTTGATATGGAATCCAAATCAGTTAAACCGAAAATCAAACATTAAACGTGTGCGTGCATGCGAACTTGAGCATATCAACACTATCTAATTTTTACACAAGATCTAAATATAAACTAAACACAAACTGAAGTCTTCTTGTCGCCAAGCCGACTCGATCCAAATACGATCCAAAGCTTGACACAGCTCCAACCGAGTGCTAGATACGATCTTGCGCGCGCGAGCTCTTGAATCAACACGATAAGCTCCAAAACTCTTTGTTGAAACTAAACACCTACTAATATGCTTGAATCACTGACTGAAACTATTTAAACACAAGATTATTAATAAACTATAACTACATGAGTTAATCATGTCAAAACTAGTGATGGGCCTCTGGGCCAACAATCTTTCCCTTTTTGATGATGACACAACTCATGGAGTTATATATGCATGGATTAAAGTTAAGCTTCATAGAAACTCCCTTATTACTCATGTATAACAATAAATAAATGGATATTTAATAAAATGCATAAACCAAACAACACATATGTTCATAAATGAGGAATTAAATATAAAATAAACTTTCCAAATTCTTTTCTCCCTTTTGCATAAACAAAACATATATGCATAAATAAGAAAGCAAACATGCATGTATAAACTCTCAAAAACCTTCCCCCCTTTTTTGTCAATTCATCAACAAAGGGGCGAAAACAAATCAAACAATAAAGATATATATATATATATATATATATATATATATATATATTATATATATATATATATATAGCGATATACATTCATGAAGAAGAGAGACATAAAGTTAGTACTCCCCTGCATACATGCATTACAAGAAAAAGAGATGACTAAGCCCTAATCACATAACATATAATATACAATATATAAAAGAAGATGTGAAGCTCCCCCTACACACGTGTGTACTACATACCAAAGAGAGGTCAATCACTTCAATATGAAATACACTCAACATGATCTCTATATATAAAAAAGATGTTAAACTTCCCTTGCATATAAGCAATATATATCAAAATATTATGAAACCTCTTTAAAAACAAATTTATGATACTAATTGAAATATATACCAATTTATGATAAAGGTATATATCGAAACATTATGATACAATTTATGATACACATTAAAAGTAAACAAAATTTTTAATATACCAAAACATATCAATTGAAAATATCTTGTAAATTTTTGATACCAATAGAAAATTAAACATTGTATGTTTTTGACATCAATTGAAATATATATTGTATATTGTAAATTTTTATACCAATTGAAAGTAAAAACTAATTGAAATATATAAACCAAATTTAGAATAAACACAACTCATTTTACAATAAGGATATCAAATTTAGAATAATACCAATTTAAGATTATTGATACCCAATATTTAAAATGTTAGCTTTATACCATTTTGACACTTAAGATTATTGATACCAATTAAGATTATTAATTTTAGTGTTTACTCAAAATTTATCAAAAGAGTGGGGAGTAAGATACCAATTGAAAATAAAATTAATTAAAAGATAAAACACGAATTTTTTCACTTTATGAAATACTACAAAAATAATGCATAAACTTGTATAAGATATCAATTGAAAAATAATTGACATTAAGGACTAAATCAAACTTAGCATAAAATAATTTGTGCTTTAAGATTTAAAGATATTGTAAGCACAATCAAATCATATATATGTATGAAAATGTAAGTACCAATCAAAATTGATGCTATTGAAGTTTGAAGCATACATATATAGAGAACACATATGAGTATACACAAAAAAATCAATTGTGATACCAATTGAAAATATAATGAGAATCAAGTATATACTTATACCTACCACCCTATTTATGCACATGTTTAAAAGATTTTCAATTTGAGGCATACAATACCATGGTTGCCCATCCCACCCACCCTTAGAAGGTAGGGGTTTTCCAAAAATAAGGATTTAAAAATATTTTTAACATATTTGAAACTCTACCAATTGAAGAATACGAATTAGTTTTATGATAATCTTGCAAACTAGTAGTACAAAGTCCTTCAAGTATGGAATAAAATATGAATGATTCATGAAAACATGAAAATCACACGATCATCGACATCAATAAGCAATAAAAGCTCCTATAATCTCATGAAATAAAAATCATGAGCAAACACCAAACATAGAGTGTAAAAAGTCATGTAATCAACAAAATCATGGAAATAAGGCATTTAAGCTCAAATGAAATTCCTATATAAAAAAAAACATAAAAATCATCAAAACTAAATAGGCTTCAAGGTAATGTATATTTTGTCTAAACTAGAAATATACATACATATCCCAAAACACAAATGAGTTCATAATAAAACTTGCATGAAAAGTAAGTGACTCTAAGATAGACATTATATCTAAAATTTTGACAAAATTGACATATATATGAAGCAAAACACATATTATGAAAAAACATGTACCGATAGGGAATATAAGTTGAAATATCAAGAATCATCAAAACTAGACTATACTAGTAGCATCTAATGAGTACAAATGAGCAATTAAGCATAAACATACAAGAATCAAATGTGGCTCATTAATTGTATAAGTATATACACAAGTTTTAATGAAAAAACTACATTTAAATATGTAATCAAAATATGAAGTACAAAATCATAAACAAACATGATCATTAAGGTAAATGCATATGTTTTAGAGTTATGATATATACAAGTAGTTAAACTAAAGTGAGAACACAAAATATGAATCCATATAAATATGGGTGTATCTCAAATGCTACATATGTATATCACAAGTCTAATTATCATGGTATTAAGATAGTAATCATGAAAAATCAAAACATACTAAAAATCAATACAATGAAAGCATGTAAATTTAAATAAGAGTTAGAGACAGTTACCAAAACACATAGGGCACATCTCTATATCTCCAAACCATGGTGGTCCTCCCACCAAATCTCTCCTTGAAAGTGATGCATCCAAAAGTGTCATCATTATAGCTCGAACGCATCCACCATCAAGACACCAACACCTCTCACGTCAAGTGAGAGTCCACACCTACATCAAATAAAATAGGGGTAGATTTTGGTACCCATACTCTATTGGGTCCAAGAGAGTTAGCATCTTTTCTAACTTTAAACAAATTTATTTGCAAAATTTGAAGTATTTAATCTATCATAACAAAATTTTGCAAGGTGGACCATACGACCACAATGTGTACAAGTGTAACACATGAGCGTACATGATGTATGTGTATGAACGTGAGAAGCATGTATATGCCGTGTTTGTGTGCCTACATAAGAGGAGCATATTTCTTGCGAAACATGAATTCCAACGTGCTGTGATTCATGGCACATTGGCTCAAAATAGAGCCCAAACAATCAACATTCTTCTTTAACATACATATAACATTTTCAATATTAGAAGAAGAAAGTGGAGTATGAAAACATGTTTGTTAATAGAGGATGAATCTATAGTATCATGACAAACATGTGAATCAATAT